>OY294068.1:34980872-35268661 GCA_958510875.1 Endomychus coccineus
TATGTGCTATCGCCTGGATTCTTTTAATTTAAAAAAAATAGATTGCGATATTGAGGAGAGCGCACTTTTCAACCGTAGCCACCCACCCTTGCTAATGGAAATGCACATCACAGGCACCATAAATCGTTTATCTCGTTTGAAGTATTTAAAATGATTAATTTGCACTTAATTAATTGTATTAATTCATTCTCCTTTTATGCCTGCCATCTTCTTCAGACGTCAATTTAAAAAAATCGGTACCTTTTACAAAGGCATCATGTGGAGGAAAGTCGCCAAATATGGGTCACCGTTTTGTTCTTGGTTCGTATGTCAAAAATTTTCTTTTTAATTTGAATAGCAAATACACTTATCCATAGTTGTATTACTCAGTTATGTGCTATCGCCTGGATTCTTTTAATTTAAAAAAAATAGATTGCGATATTGAGGAGAGCGCACTTTTCAACCGTAGCCACCCACCCTTGCTAATGGAAATGCACATCACAGGCACCATAAATCGTTTATCTCGTTTGAAGTATTTAAAATGATTAATTTGCACTTAATTAATTGTATTAATTCATTCTCCTTTTATGCCTGCCATCTTCTTCAGACGTCAATTTAAAAAAATCGGTACCTTTTACAAAGGCATCATGTGTAGGAAAGTCGCCAAATATGGGTCACCGTTTTGTTCTTGGTTCGTATGTCAAAAATTTTCTTTTTAATTTGAATAGCAAATACACTTATTCATAGTTGTATTATTCTGTTATGAGCTATCACCTGGATTCCTTTGATTTAAAAAAAAATGGGTTGCGATATTTGAATATATTGAGGAGAGCGCACTTTTCAAATTGGTCCTAAATAAGAGCTATCATCAAATATAACGTGAAAAGTTATTGGAGTTATATCAGTATGAAACGAATTATATTTAACATTTATAGTTTTCTTGGGCATCGACTCTAAATATCGGCTAGTTGCCAATAAAGGCGACAATAAAAACTAAATCGTCTACGTATCAGGTAAGGTTGAGGTCACAAAACCGCATTCGAAAAGAATAAGCCCACATCAAATTCAAATTATTCATCTACTACTTAGTTCAGAATTTAATTGCTGTTGATTTTTGATCTATGAAAACAATAAATTCGCCTAATAAAGTTTAAAATCACACAAAAACCACTGAAAATGTTACATTATATTTTTACAAACAGTTTGTACGGGTGATCCAAAATTGGCGCCCAAGGCCTACTGCGGCGAAAGTAAAAAAGATAATCAATTTCTGAACTTAGGAGTGCAAACATTTTTCCATAAAAGAGGAAAAAATTATGAATTCAACAACGGCCGTAGGAATTCGGCATTTTTTTCCCCAGGAATATAATCATATTTTTTCACAGTTGGGAAGCCAACTACTACTATTTTTGCTCGAAAGTTACAGGGCTACAATATACCTCATTCGAGAAATCATCATCATTTAAGGGCAGGGATTTAACCCCTAGATGCACTTTGGTCGCTTGATTTGGCCCAGTGTGCTCCCCAGGACCAGAAGCCTTTCCTATACTAGCAGGTTTGTGTCCCACAAGAAATTCAGAATATTGCTTACGCTGGCTTCCATAAGTTCCTCTGGAAGCCGTTTTGCTTCGCCGAAGTACCGGTGTCTGAGGAATATCAATGCTGAACCTTCCAACAAGATGTGTGTGTCAGTTCATTCCAACTCTCTGCTTTTTGTACATATCATCTGCGAAATTCATGACATGAATGAATTGTTAAGACAACAGTAGCCCGTAAGAATTCCAGTCATCTCCATAATGTTCCTTCTGTTTAGAGAACGGAGTTTATTTGGGAGGTCAGGCACAGACTTTTTGATAAGCAGCTTGGCATGTCACATGCGTGGTGTTTCCCTCCATAATTCAGACCTCTGCTTGCTCAGCTGGCCTCAAAGAGTAACGGGCTGCTATGCTGAGCCCAGTGTTCCAGGATGCCGCCCGAAGGTGATGCCAACTAAGTCGTCGGCATAGAATGGGCGTAAAACCCTGTCTCTTCCAACTCCGCCAAAAGTCCATCGACCACGAGACACCACAGCAGAAATAATACCCCTCCCTGTGGACAGCCTCTTGTAGCGGTGGTTTGTATAACGCAACTATTATAGTGCGCCTTTATTGCACGTCTGGAGGGCATGGTCTCAATCCATTTTACCACTGTTGGATTGATTTCACGTTTCTCTGCGGCAGAGCAAGTAGATTCGACGGACGTATTATCAAAAACTTCATCGATCTCTATAAATATCCCTATCGAGCCATAGCATCATCTATTCGTGTGACTAGATGATGCGATGCCGTTTCAGTAGAGAGACCAGTATGGTAGGCGTATTGACGATGGTGCAATGGATAAGCCCTCAATGGGCCGTCCCTTAATTGTTGATCAATCAATCTTTCCTTCATGCCTTCAATAGGAATGAAGTAAAACTGGCGAAATGCCCTAGCTTGGGTATAATCAATTTACCCCCTTTTGGGATGAAGACGACTTTCACCGCCAGCCATAACCTTGGAATAAAGCCCGAGGCAATGCAAAATCGGATATCACTAATTGCTTGATGATGATTTGCTGACCCTCTTGAAGGAGAGCCGGGTGATTTATACTGTGTGAACCCGGATAAGGCCCACTTCAGCTTTCGTAATTGACTAAGTCGGAGGGCAGTCACCATTACCATGGTCACCCTATACATCTGCTGCTTGGGTAGCCAGATCTCTTTCTCCAGAGTCAGGGAAATGACCCGACGCTAAGAGTCTTAGTGTCGCCTCCGGAGACGATGTATACTCATCACTCGGAAGAATCACTGATCCAATTGTGGCGCTGTTATCCTTGGGAAGAACTTCACAAAGCCTTGCTACAGAGGGCATCTTGTTGATATCCCCGCAAGTATATCGCAGATCGATCATCTCTTGTCTTCTAGGTGTTAAATATGTCGCCGTTGAACCTTTATTGAGGATCTCAAGTTATCTGGAGATAAGGAACTCCAAGATCACCTCTCCCCTCGGATTCACGCTACAGCTCCCCCACATTGTGTGTTTGCGTCACATCCCAGGAGAAGTGGAATCCCCTGCTCATCACAACATCACACTGATTCGGCCACCTCGACTGGATGGATGTTTTGAGACTCGTAAGGGAAGTAGGCAGAACAAACTACCATTTCCCTTTCAGAGCCCCCGAAGTTATACCTGATCCGCTACCAGGTCTATGCAGGCTCCAGGTCGGTCTACAGTTGATTAATAGTGTAATGTACCTCTGCTCAGAGTCATGCCTCTGACCTGATCATGGTAAGCACATGGTTGAATCAGTGACACGTTATTTTTTGCTCAATTAGCTTTTTGTACAGCATGGCAGTTGAAGACTTACCGTGGTGGAGATCGATTTGCAAACATTTCATGGTGACAGTAAAATTTTTCGAATCGTTTATTTAGGGGGAGAAGCAGTATCCTGGGACCTCACTAGGTGCCTCCATCTCTACTGCCGCTTCCTCCAATGGGCCGGCTTTTGGTGGAGCATGTTCCGATTTGCCCTGTTTTTTTCCAGAACTCAGAATGGTTATCTGAGCCCTGGTAGTCTTGATATATGGCTGGTAGTCCATATCCTCCAACAGGTTAACAGACCATGCGTCCAGTTATATAACAAGTCTGAGGCCCAGGGGTTACTCTTTCCTTTCAAGGACTTTCTATCTGGAGGAGGGTAGTTTCTGGTTTTGGTTGTTTCAGACCATTGAAGATCATGTATCGGTCCATTATTTCCGACCCTTCTAACGGAAAAGTTAGCGTTTAAGATTTCCCGTGTAATTCGTACCCTATGCGGAGGGGCTCCGTCATGCTGGAACCACATGTTGGCACGAAGTTGTAATGGAATGTTGTCAAGTAGGAGGGCTCCTTCATAAAAGAAAGGACTAAGCAAATGTCCAAAAATAATTCCACACCACAAGTGTCCTTATTTTTAAATTTCGTTAACGAGGTGTGAGTTTTTGTGTCGCCCAATAATGCTCGTTTTTGAGACAAAACGGCTTTCATATATCCAATCTATACGTTGGAAAAGACTATGGTCAGTAATTTCTAAATTTACAATTATTTGGGGGATGAAATTAGTTCTTTTTCCATATGCGATTTATTCAAAAGTTCTAAATTGTGTCATATAAAAGCATGGTACCCATTTGTTTTCTAAGCTCGCTGCACAGAAGAACATTTTTAATTTAATTCCCGACAGGCTTGCCTCATAGATTTTTGAGATCATGATCGGACTATTGCAAAACTACATTATCATCACAAGTTAACAATATTTATTGTAAGTCAACACGGGTGAAAACTAACTTGACATATTCAAATACGCCTTATTGGAGTCAGAAACAATCGCCAATTGTTGATCATGGAAAACTTTCATGTTGGCTTGTATCTTGAATGAGGAATTTATTACATTCTAGCCCTGAAACTTTTGAGCAAGAGTAGGTAGAGAAAAACATTTAAAAAAAAAGTTACTCACATTACTGAGGGTTTCCCAACTGTGAAACATTGTGGGATATCCCTGGGAAAAATACTGACGAAGTGATAACGGCCATTTTCAAACTTATAATTTTTTTCTCTTTCAGCTCAGGGCATCTCATTTGTGATCCTAGGTTCAGAATTCAATTATCTTTTCCATTTCCGCCGTAGTAGGCCTTGGGCGTCAAGTTGGGATCACTCTGTACAGTGCCGTCTGTACCATACGATATAACCAACTATATGTGGATTTTGACAGTTGATAACAGGAAACTGCATCAAATTAGCCGATATTACCCACATTTGGCGACTTCCCTCTAGTTATTATTTCTGTAGAAATGTTTCTAGGAGACTTACAATCACGATTCTCTATCCCGAATAATTGGTTACATGTTACAGGATTGACGAGACTAAAATGTTATGGTACAAATGGGGTATTCGCACATTTTGTGTTCGGCGAGTTCTGCCTACCCATGTTAAATGTCAAGAATGATAGTATGTGGGGGAGTGTTTCTGTATTTCTTGGAATGTAAGTGAGAATTTATTGTTTACTTCTGAGACTAAATATAGAATGACAAATATAACTCCCCCTCTCAACATTGAAACATAATATATAAAATATTTACAACTCAGATGAAAATTACACAAGTAGGGTTGACGCTCAATGAAAATTTCAACCCGAACCGATTCGTTTGAAAACATAGAAATGACGAAATGAGTTAATAAACACGTCGTCAAGGTTCATGTGATAAGTATTACACCCACATACGCACTTTTATTGATAATTTCATATTAATACAATGTGAGGCCAAACCACACAATAAAAGTCTATAAAAGAAAACTTTCCATTTATGGCTAATTTCGAAAACAGTTGAATTGAAACTTTTGACGCAAGCATTCATGTTTTTCATTCCTCGTGTTCCACTCTACCGTCTATTTAAACCATTTTATATCGTAAAAGAAGCTTCAATTAGTTGAATTATGAAGACCCTTGAAGGTAGAAACCTTTCCACGACGTGGCAAGATTATACTCTGAAAGCGTTGGTATCAGAATGGTGTCCACTGGGAGAGGTACTCTCCCACCTTGTATGGAGTTTTGTCGTGGATGAGCTAATAGTTAGGTTGAACCGTGGCGTTAGGTTATGCGGATTGCATCGCCATACTCTCCAGCCTACGAGGGTACCTTACAGGGGCTTGTTCAACAAGCCTTGATAATTACAAGTCTGGTGTAGAGAGAACAAACACTCCATTCAGCCGAAGAAAACTATCATTATCATCATCTCCAGAAGGTACAAAATCGAGCCTCTAAAGAAGATAGTAATCGGGGACGAGTCAGTTGACTTTTTCGAGACGGTGTTATTTCTGGGAGTCACCCTAGACAAAAAACTACTCTGGCAGAAAAGCAACTGGAGAGTAGGTGCTAAAATTCTATGATAATCTTCTGGCAGTGTAAGAAAGCATTTGGCATGAAGTGGGGTTTGGGGCCTAAGCAGCTGATGTGGATCTACTAAGCTATTACTATCCCAAAACTCGGTATTACAAACCTCGTATGGTGAAAAGAACCGAAGTGGTTACAGTCCAGAAACTTCTGGATAGAATAAAGGGACTTTTCCTCAGAGGCATTACATTCACGAGGAAGAGTACACCGACTGTAGCATTGAGGGCCTTTCTGGGCGTGCTACCCCTATCAATGACGATGAGGAATCTCGCAATAATGGCAGTCTACATGCTTAGCTGCAATGGCTCCCTAAAGAGATGGAATGCACACCAAGCCCGGCTATGACAGAATCAAAGCCCTGTGGTTCACGGAGCAGCATTTCAGGTTCGTCATCCCATCGAGGCAGGAATGGGAAAACTTTACATATTCAAGAAAAAGGAATAAGTAAATTACTATAAATGTATAAGTCAATATACGTACTCTCAACATAAAAACGGTCAATTCAACAAAAACAAATATCAGATTGAAACGGAACGCTATGCGTCGGTTTTTAATTGCCCAACTAGCTCAAATTAAAATAATTAGTCTCAGGGCTCGTAGTGAAACGAGCCCTGTGATTCTAGACTTGTGAATTGCCCTGAGCGCCAACTGCTTAATATTAAACCACAAAAAAAATGAATTCACAGTCAAGAATCCAGGCACTACGAGATGGGTGGTAGTTGATGGATATTCAGAAAAACAAGACAAGTCCAACTTAACAATTTGTTTTATTCCTGAAGGAATAAGAATAATAATTTAAATAAAATACAATACAAATTGTAAAAACAGTGTATTACAATACTCTAATCTTGAAGAGATATCAAGTTGAACAGCAATCTAAATTAATCTGAAAAAATTAAGTTATTACAATTGATACTTGAATTGGCAAAAAAAATTAAGAAGTGACTGAAAGAATAATAATTAAAATGTGACTGAAAGAATAATAATTAAAAATGTTGGAATTTGTCAGTTAGCCTAAAATCTGAATTACTAGAAATGATTTGCATACAAGGATTGATGTTTGTAATTTATACTATATTCTAAACGAGCGTAGCAGACGTGATACCTATGTACTCAATAAGCAGTAATTGAGTTACCTACTTTGTGATAACCCCAAACAACATTTACTACACGTTTTAGTCTAATAAGACAACCCTGTGTACTTATGTACCAAGATAACAAAATAGCGATTCTCAAAATCACTCATGTGCAATTTGTGGGGTTAAATACAAAGAGGAAAAAGAAATATTATCAGTATAAACTGCCTACGTCTCGTTAGATTGATTTTGTACAACAATTACAACAATTCATGCAGTGATGGAAACGATGATCTCTGAATTATGCTAAATACAAATTGATTGCGGAGAGTCCTGCGGGCAAGTCGAGAATTACTTCCATTGAAATATATCTACGTTCAAGGACTGAACATCCAGAATTCCAATTATAGAAATAGATCAAATTAAATGGTCCCTGATGTAATTATTTTTCAATAGCAAAATTTAAGAAATGACTATAGAACAAAGAATCATTGAATCTCGACTTACCCGGAATGAAAATTCACACCACAATGACCATTTCAGATTTCCGTTCTGATATCTCTCCTCCTCGCGATTCTCGCGCTATCGAACATGCGGAAACTAATTTCAATAATCGATGTTATTGAACGGACAGATGTCTCTGAGATATCATATGACAAGTTTCCTAACCGAAAAGAAATCTCAATCTGTTCATTACAGTGTTCTTTAAACACGTAACGGTCAAACCGTTACAAGATAGATGTTAGTTATCAAGAATATGTATTACAACTGATGAAACTTTTCTGTAGTAGTTTTTTAGAGTAGTGATCGGCCGATTTTTTCACCGATACCCATATTTTAGTAGCCGATTCCAATATGTCGGTATCTGCACGCTGTAAGTCAAATACTGCCACCGACGCGGACGTGTCGTGAACAAACTTCGGTAATTCCTCCACCGACCGAGTCCAAATAACAGCGGTGATTACCAGTTTTACGGAAAGTAGTGTCCCAGCGCTGCTGCAATCGCTGCTCAGCTCAGCTTCTTGAATCGAATTGGTACATTGTACTTGAGAAAACGGTCGTGTCGTTCAATAATTTCATTTTTTGATATAGATGTAAAAATGTGAGAAAGTAGCGGTAATAAAAAAAACTGTATTTTTTAAACCAAAAGAACAAAATAGTTCACATTTGTTGGATAAAGAGGTTATTCCCAAAGCCGCTGAAGATCCCAATAAAACGAAAGGGGAATAAAATTCTCTATGGCAGTTTTAAAAAAAAAAGTGACTGTTAAATCTTAACAAAATGCTGCTTTTTGTAACATGTGTAAAAATATTTAAAAAAAATTGTTAAAATTGGTTTTTACTTAAGAATAGATAAAATATTTGAATGTTGTTATTCATCGGCTAAATTTTGCCGATATGCCGATACGATACAGATGCACCGATATTCAGATCGGTATCGACCGAAATGTCCATGAAGGATGCTTAAAATTGAAATAAAAGGCGATTGATCAAGCTACCAACCATAATAAAATAGTATTATCATCTTTTCTTTAGATCACATTATACAAGCTTTCCAAAGAGCTTCAGTGATTCACTCTGCCAGCCCATAACTTTTTTCGTATGGGATGTATAGATTTGAAATTTTAAAAGAATTTTTAACCACTTATGCTATTCTTAGCATTAGTCATGAAGTCATGAAGCTGCTCTCCGGACGTAACCGGAAGTGACATCAACTTTTGATTTTCAAATGAAATACCCTATATATTTTCTGATATTCGGATAGCCGATTTTCATAATAGAGAGTTTCAAAAACACAGTTGTTTAAATAAAATAACAAACGGTATATTGTATCATTTGTCGTTCCGTGAAAATAAACTTATTATTATCATTATTATTAATTTTATTCAATTTGTGTGTCATGTTTCTTTCTGCAAGATATTAGTCGAGTCAATTTAGCAAAAAAGCTCGGAATTTTTTCCAAACAGACCAATCAACCTAATTTTTTTTTGCAAATCGTTCCTGGACGGATACTGAACGATATTGAACTTTAAGATCTAGTCGCTCGACCAAGTTTCACCTGTTAAACCGAAAATTGGCCAATTTTCATGGGAAAATTTGCAAAATTGGTAAGTATTGCCAAAATTGGCTGGAAAGCTCCACTCGGGGGATTTTCGGGGTCGCTGATCACGATTCCGAAATTAGATTTACCATTTTCCACCGCGGTAGCTAGAAATTGGCCAATTTTATGTCAGAAAAATGGATAAATTAGATAATTTCGTAATTTTTGTTGAAAATGGCTAGAAAATATCGTTTGGGGGTTTCGTGATTCTGGAGTAACATTTTTTTATTATTATACCATTTAGAAATTTACCATTTTCATGGCAAAAAAATATTTCATACCTGAAATTGGTCAACCGTCTAGAAACAAAATGGACAAATTCAAATAAGAACAAGAATTTATGAATATATTTTTATTAAACATTTTAATATTTCATTTATTTTTTTACATTTTATTATTTACAATTTATATTTTACAATTTCTTACATTTACATTTACACTTACATTCTAATGTTTATAAATTTGAAAATAATATAAATAAAATTCTGAGTACCATTCCAAAACTATAATTTGCAAGAGACAGGTATATCAGAAATTACTGATTTTCGAACGCAACCGTCATTTGATATTGGATATGAAACAAATGATTTACTGTCATGGATAAATTCCCTGACTTTTGATAGCAGTGCCAATTCCAATAAAAATTACGAAATTATCTAATTTATCCATTTTTCTGACATAAAATTGGCCAATTTCTAGCTACCGCGGTGGAAAATGGTAAATCCCCCGAGTGAAATGTTTTAGTCATTTTCAACAAAAATTACGAAATTATTGAATTTGGCTATTTTTCAGACATATAATTGTCCAATTTCTAGATACTGCGGTCGAAAATGGTAAATCTAACTTCGGAATCGTGATCAGCGACCCCGAAAACCCCCGAGTGGAGTTTTCCAGCCAATTTTGGCAATACTTACCAATTTTGCAAATTTTCCCATGAAAATTGGCCAATTTCCGGTTTAACAAGTGAAAAATTGTCGAGCGACTAGATCTTAAAGTTCAATATCGTTCAGTATCCGTCCAAGAACGATTTAAACGTCTAATTTGACCCGACTATATGTGCCCCTCGAAATATTTAACTAACTAAAAAAGAAATATATTTTATTTACGTATAGTTGTTATCGAAATGATTATAGAATATTAAAAGGTGAAGGAACTCTATTGAATGAAAGTTTTCCGTCTAGGTATGACCAACCTAGTGTTTCTTTTACGAACTCTTGCACATTCACATTAGAGATTATGTAGACGCAAATAAACGATGGTCAACCTGAAAACACTGTATCACATTCTGATATGGTCATTTCTTTCTTAAAGTAAAGAGGCAAATTAACCAGATCAACATGACAACATGAAACGATGCCTCGCTAAGACCAATGATTGAATTATTTTTCAAAATCATTGACTGGACGGGAGGACATATGAACTAGCATGCAAGTTCTCCGGGATTTGAGTCTCCAAATCATAGTGTTCCAAACATAACCCAATAACATTTCAGGCACTGCAGATTTTACTTACAACATGACGAATGAATTCGAAAATCGTTCGACAATTTGCTGAGAATCTGAAGAAAACCACCTCAAGCATTTAACTGGGAGAAGGATTCAAGTTTCAGCTGATGTATTCGATTATAATTTTAATTTGGTTTATTTGCTATATCTGCTATAATCGTTTTATTTGCAGTTTATTATTTTCATCCACAATTACATTTTATTTAGCCTACATAGAAATTAATATAGTAAAATAATGATTGAACCTATACAAAAAACGATTTTGATCGGAAAAAATAACAACTTCGATCGAAATGTAAACCATGGATGAAAAACTTGCTTATTTTAAGACGGGTAATTGTTGTTTTGAGTTCAGCTCAGCTTATTGTTGAATTCGATTTAGAAATTAATCCGAACGAATACCAATAACATTTGAAAATAATTCTTTGGAATGGTTTGCTTTGTTTATTATCTTCAATTATTCGTACTAGCACAATATATTTTAGAATATTGTTCCTAATTAAATTAGTTGTCTCGTTATGTGGTGTGGAACTTCTAGAAAATATACAATTAGTCTTTATTTTTTTGCAATTTAGCTAGTAAGTAAAAGTTATATCTTTGAAAACGATTAAAAAGCAATTATTCATCAGTTGTGGGATTAACTAGTTGTTATTTCAATACAATGTGTTTATTTACAAATATTAAGTCCCGGTTCTTATGACCTTCATACTAAATGCGATGAAGGATTTATGAAAGCTGAGCGTACAGCTATTTCCATCAGAAGAAAGTTAGATAAGCATAACTTCTCGGTGTGTAACCAATTTTCTACGCTACTGATTATCCTGAAATGCATGCACTACCATGAATGTATAAATATTAAACCGCTATAGATAGTAATTAGAACTTGATTATTTTTATTTAAACGTAATAATTAGCTGTCTTACAGAAATTTCGCGCACAACTTTCAATCTAAATGAATGTTATTGTGAAGTTTTTCTAAGGATTGAAACCAACCTCTTGCAATGGCGCAACATATAAGCGGGCGCAAGGATTCGCATTAAATCTGGAGAAAAAAACAAGAAAACTTTGTTTCATCAAGGATTCGTCAGTGAAGTCCAAATACATGTTTTCCGCGCAATGTACACACGAAACATTGACTCTTATGTCCCAGAGAATGTTCAATAATTTAAATTCATTACTTCACAGCAGCACAAGTTTACCCATTAAACTACGACCAACTAACTTGGTACAATTAATTATCTATATTATATTATATTCATACGTAGGTTGATTAATCTAGCTAGCTTCTACTAATGAAATACAAACAACGAATGTTAAACATTGTATGTTTGTAATAATAAAGGCATTAAAAATAGATCAAATATAGTTCAAAATATGTTTTTCACATTCATTAACGTGAAGTCATACTGTTAATATCTATTATATATAAAAATTCTCGGGAAATAGGTCACATTAACACTTTGTTATAAATTTTCGTCTTTACGTACTTTTCGGTCTCACGACCATCATCAGAAGACTTATTCTGTCAAAAAGGATTTATTAAAACTAATTATAGCACAAGCGTCCATATCGCACAAATTTCAATCAAAAAAAGGCCCACGCCGTCGAAACGAAAAGAACCACGAATAATCGAAATTGTATCGTAAATATTAAAGTATAAAAATTTTTGTAACATGAATCCACTATTCAGTAATATTCTTATAATATACAAGCGCATGTTGGTATAGTCTCATAACAACTGAAGTTCGAAGTTATTATGTTGAGTATCTACTTTCGAACCAGATGTAAGATTTATGAGGTACTTGAAAAAGGTTTCAGACCTGTATTGAAATATTACTTTTAAGCATTCTTCCTAAAATATACTTTTAACATTATAAAGACGCATGTAGGAATTTGCAAGAGTTTTAATGGATTAAATTAGTATAAATCTGACTTAATTCCTGAATATCATTCGTATGATTTACAGATTTGGAGTCACGTTTTATGTGAATCATCTCCAGGATAGATCTCTTATAATAATTGGTTTTCAGTATAAGTCCCATCACAATCTAAACAATTCAATTTATATACTGAGGTCTCCGGAAATTAAGAAATGTTCGAGAAAGTACGATATAAATGTTGCGCATAAGCCTACTAACTGTGTTGGGAAATATTTCTCAAATCTAAAACCTGTAATACCTAAAGATAAACATACCCACACAGTATCTCTAAACAATATATACAAAAAAGAATGTATGGCCATAAGTATAGCACAAGAAATAAAAACTTAGAAAATTCCACCGCCCTTGCTAAGCACTACTTTGATTATAACCATCAATTTGATTACAAAAATGTTAATATTTTAACTAAGGAAACCAATTATTATAAGAGATCTATCCTGGAGATGATTCACATAAAATGTGACTCCAAATCTGTAAATCATAGGAATGATATTCAGGGATTAAGTCAGATTTATACTAATTTAATCAGTTAAAACTCTTGCAAATTCCTACATGCGTCTTTATAATGTTAAAATTATATTTTAGGAAGAATGCTTAAAAGTAATATTCCAATACAGGTCTGAAACCTTTTTCAAGTACCTCATAAATCTTACATCTGGTTCGAAAGTAGATACTCAACATAATAACTTCGAACTTCAGTTGTTATGAGACTATACCAACATGCGCCTTGTATATTATAAGAATATTACTGAATAGTGGATTCTTGTTAGAAAAATTTTTATACTTTAATATTTACGATACAATTTCGATTATTCGTGGTTCTGTTCGTTTCGACGGCGTGGACCTTTTTTTGATTGAAATTTGTGCGATATGGAAGCTTGTGCTATAATTAGTTTTAATAAACCCTTTTTGATATAATAAGTATTCTGATGATGGTCGTGAGACCGAAACGTACGTAAAGACGAAAATTTATAACAAAGTGTTAATGTGACCTATTTCCCGAGAATTTTTATATATAATTCATACTGGGTCAAGAATCTTTATTGTTAATATCTATTCGAAAATTTCTACTCCACAACACTAATATTTGAGTTCAGCATCTTTTTTTGTGCAATTCTTTATCATAGCCAACTCTGATGATCAGAACTCATGGGTGGATCGAATGAGCACGTCTCTTCTGTCCTTTCATTTCCTGGCAACTATACGCCCGTGTTACAGTCTCTGTCTCTCCTTTTTTTTGCGCAGAGGAGGGGAAATCTTGCATAGACGCCTCGGGTGCCCGTACCCCCGGGTGTGCCGGATTCCTACCGACTAAAACCCCTCCTCCGTGAGGTTGGTTCTCCATCCTAAGGGGAGCCCCACTGCACTGTGGTCATTATAGTCCTATTGTGCCCTCACATGTTGCTACCTCCTCATCAGTCCGGTGTATTCTATGAATTTCAGTAGCCTGATATAGGGGATACTTCTGATTTCCTCGGGAGCAGTTTTATCGTCTCCGAGGAATGTCCGACGACCAACCGCGTATGCCGTGCACTGACAGACTGACACATCACATGCATAGGTGTCTCATCTTCCACGTCGCAACCCCTGCAAGTGGGCTGATCTATCAGACCCATCGTGTAAAGGTGTTTGTTGCATGGGGCGTGTCCGGTCAGAAATGCGACAAGATTCCGTATTTCTTGTCTGCTGATCGTCAGCAGATTTTTCACACGTTGCTGCTGGAGATCTCCCATCAGTCGCTTGGAGTACAACATACGGGGCAGTTCCCTCCAGTAGGCACGGTGCTCTATCTCGAGCCATTTTTGTATTACAGATTTTGCTATGGCATGAGAAATGCCACAGGTTGGCTCTGGTCCAATCAATGGTTTTTCCGCCCCCGCTTTACGGAGTGCGACGGCAATTCCAGTCCCTTCTCGTTTGGTTTCCTCAGACTCCCACACGAGTGTTACTCTATTGGGGTTCCTTACTAGTGCCGTTAGTTTTTTAACACAATCAAGTACACATTGTGAGGTGATTGTGTATGAATCCAGTGCCTTAAGCACTGTCAGGTTGCTCACTATGATTGTGATTTGTCTATTCTCATAGGCTCTCTCCCCCATAATTCGAGCACATGTTGTAATTGCAACTATTGTTGCTTGGAATTTTGTCGCAAAAGTCCCTAGATTCAAAGAAATTCTTTCCCCTTGGTCCGTTTTCTCGATTATTCCAGCACCCGAACTTTTTTCCGTCTTGGTGCCTTCGCTAAGCCACATGGAATCCCCTGGTATCATATGAGGGCTGCCCCCAGCGTTCTCCCGCCCATTCAAGGTTTAAATCATGAAAGGCACGGAAGAGCTGTGAACCTTGATCCTGTCGGATCTCATCCCCAATGGCCCAGGTGATCCAAGCAATTCGAGGATGCTTCGGCCTTTTTGGTCAGCCTTTCCTTGGCCGATAAGATCGAAGCGATACGCTCCTCTTATGGCCTCTGCCTGACCGTCGGCTAGATTAAAATTACTCATTGATCGAGTTTTCGGATTAAATTCCAATTAAAGTTATTGTGTCACAAGAACTTTTTTTTATGAAAATGAATAAATAAATCAACTGCAATGCTGCGCTTCTTTTCTCAAAGAAAATAATGACGCGAATAGCAAGAAGTTCTATTATTTTTCGACGATATTTTGTTCTGCAATTTTGTACCTACGTTCACATTCACAATGAATTTAAACAGCAACATTTTTCATACCACTAATGGCAGAAAAACTTGTATACTAGCCATGTTTTCAGTATTCCAACTAAGAAATTAAATTGGGAATGCAATTTACGTGGGAGTATGTTATCCTACAACGCGAACCTTCACATGCAACGTATATCTTTCAGCTTGTCCTTTTTTCGGTTTGGTTATTTTGTTCTGAACTGATATATATGCATGGAGCAGTTGTGCAAGTGTAGTTTTTTGAATAAATAGATATGCAAGAACGGGTATTGAAGCCGGCACACGGTGTATAAGCAAAGCAAGGCTTCGAACAAAACACGCCGAAGGTTGATGTAGAAAGCTAGAATGACGTAAGTTGGCGGCGAGTCTCCTCGGACTTCGGAGCGGCGCAACTGTCGCAGGGTGCATTGCGTGTCGTGCCAGGTAGATAGACCACGAATGCACGATGCGATGCACGCACACGAAGAACATGCAATCGCCCCAATCCAATGTCTACAACTGTGTACGCTCGACTCTACTAGAAGGTTTTCGTTTCGTTCGTTAGAGAGTTCGAGCCGGTGTTTGCAAAATCTGCCACTACGGCGCCTGTGTATTTATCCAAGAAGTTTAAAGTTCTGGATACACCCATACTATTTTATCATTTACATTAATGAACGAGTGCAGTGCCGAAAATATCCGACCTGATATAGATCCAGGTATCGCAGCCAGTCAAAATGTTGATAACACTCAAGATGAAGTCTCATTAGCCATGGAAAAAACAAGAATACGTCAATTAGTTTCCTTACAACTGTCGCTGGTTTATCACTAAAATTGAGTATCGAGATATCATCAGGAGGTCGATCAGTACACTGCCCATATGTCCAAAGGGTTAACACGGAATGGTGAGGAAGCCAAAAGGTGGAGAGAGAGAGAGTTCGCTACCCTCACTCCGTCACTCGCATAAGCCGATCAAGAGCGCGAGCCGCAGTATGCCGAGTTATGAGACCTCGATTGCTTAATACTGTCAAAGGTGTGAATGGGCGTTTAAGATCTGTACAGTGTACTGCTTTCACGGTACAGAGCCTTCATTCAGTCTATTTCTCTCTACAACCGGCCAGATAATTAACACACCGAACAGTGGGCGAAACAAAGTGAATAAGGTCGAGTATTTCGACGGACCGCACTCAATAACATGAAAATGGCTTAAGGTAGGACATTAAATTTTCATGCCAGTAAATTTCGAGTATCGTATCTAGTTCGTGTCAAAATTTCAAGGGAATTGCATTTACCATTTGAAAGCTACACGAGGACATACATTGTGTCATCTAACCCAATGCAAGAGACGACTTCGTCGAAGATATTTCTCCTCAAAGCATCAAACATCGGCTAGATGATGAATGATGATAAATGATAAAAGATTGGTCACAACGGTTTCGGGTGGGGCAGGAATCCTTGGAACATGACGTTTGAACAGGTAGTACTGTGGAAGTGGTCACAAAATGCAAAATTGCCCTTTGAAAGTGAAATAAATAGCACAAATGTCGAGGCCTTGGGATACAAACATTCGCCGAATCATCCTCGAACATTTGAACAAGGATAAAGTTACTGCAAGGTGGGTTGCCAAACTGGTCTCGACAGTTCAGCGCCAGCGTCGTTTTGAATATGCTCAGTCCATTTTGGAGATCTGAGGAGAAAATCCGTTGGACGTATTGAAGACAATTGTCACAGGAGTTTCATCATGGTTCTCTATTGTTTTCCTTTATCCGAAAAGGAGTTAATTGAATAGAGGCGAAAATGAGAAACACCACCAAGACAAAAAAGGTGATGACTACGATATTTTGTGATTGTGAGGGCATTCTTCTTATAAACTTCAAAGAAAGAGAAAAGACGTGGAAACTGGAGGCGCACGTTTGTTGCACAACAATGCAGCCGTGCATACTGCTTGAGTTATGCGAGCCACAATTCGGGACTATGGTTTTAAACAAAACGCGTACCTTCCGAATAGTCCAGATATGGCCCCTACTGACTACTAGGAGGTCGGTCAGTACTCTGCGCCTATGCAAAATGGGTTAAGATGGAGTGAGTGGATGAACCGCAGCCTGTCTAGGCTTAATTAAGGTAGGTACATAAACTGGAGTCAGTCTCGAGCTTGACAGTGAAGATGTGACTAGTTTAAGCTCGTCTAGTCCGCCTATCTGGAATCTCTCGTGATGGAACAACAGACGATATTTCTGATGAACGCCGACCATGGAAAAATCTGTAGAAAATAGAGAGATCTTCCACCTTTCTACGGTGTTCTAGAGAGATCAATGAGTTCATAAGTGTAACATCATCAATCAAACGAATAGTTCTCTTCTGGACAGAATCCAAGAGCTTCAACGTATGTTTGAGAGCCGAACTCCAAACATGTGAACCGTACTCCAGGACAGGTCGAATCTGTGCTTTGTAGATTATGAGAAGCTGTTGGGATGTAAAGTAGCTCTTTAGAAAATCAAGTTTTTGTGAAGCGGTTTTCGCAATGGTGAGGTCCATGAGAGGGTGCTGTTGACGCTGATCCCGAGCATTGTTATGGAAGACTTCATGGGGATAGTTGTACCTGACATCATATAAGGGATTGTGAGATCCGACTTACTGGAGATCACGCAAGCTTGAGTTTTGGTTGCATTAAACTCTACTAGATTATCAGGTCCTCATTTCAAATTCTTTGCCAGATCTCAATTAATTACGTCAACATGTCCCTGTCTCGCTCCTCTGGTTTCATTGGATGGTATATGGGCTCTAAATGAGAAAGCGGTGCATCATCTGCAAAGCTGTGGACGGGACAGGTGGTCAACAGATCGTTGATATGGAGCAGAAACAAAGCTGGTGCCAAGACAGATCCCTGCGGAACACCAGCGTTGATAGCCATTGTATCGAACGATACTCCGTCAACCACCACATGAAGTGATCTATCTGAAAGAAAGTAATAAGTAACAAAATTTCATTTGTCCTCCCAGTGTACCGATTTTTAAGGATAAGGAAAAACTAAGAAATAATTTAACTCTAACACTCTGTATTTCAGTTACTAAGTTCACATTCATATCTCCAAACACGATATCTTATTATGAACACGCACATTCTTATTTCATTTATAGCATTTGATTACTTGCCTTAGTGGATAATTTATGTTCCTCAATCTTTCCACAGAATGTTCTAATGCAGTAATGTGTAAACAAATAAAACCGGAGACGATGATTTGTATTCATATTTTATTATCTACAATTTTTATAGTAGTATGAAACTGAATTTTAGTGTTAAAATTTAATTTATCAAAAGTAATCCATTATTATAACGTTTATAGATATCGAATTGTATAAAATTATACAGCATTTCTTGTTTAGTATATTAACATGACAATATAAGAAGGGGAGTTTTACATAACGTTTTCAGAATATATCTATACAAAAATTGTTTTACTATCTATATCGTTTAACAAAATTAGGATACATTGGTGCCCCATTTCCCCAAGTTTCATCAGGAACAGGTGGGGCGTCCTAGTAAATGAAAACTCGTTGTATAGTGAACATTTTGAATAAAACAAAAATGCTCTAAGTATATCATTTATCTTATATCCTTAAGAGAGCAACTAAAGCCTGTTTTGATAAGAAACACATACGTCATAGCAGGATGTGATACAGTGTTGTCAGGTTGACCAGATTTTCAATTTTTTTGAATACAACTAACCAAAACCTTTCCAAAATAGAAAAGAAGTTGCATTTTATCATAAACTAGGTGTTTCCCGCGGGCTACACCCGCAGACATAGTTAATACCCGTAAAAAAAAAGCGTCGGCTATGCCGCCGCGACGTCATTCCCCTAGTTTCAATGCTTTAAAAAATACTTCTAACGAGTAAAACCATCTAATGGTGTGTGGAATTATGTAAAATTATAATCTATATCATGTTAAAGTTTATTTGAATTGACAGGGATATCTATGATATGGAATGGTCTGCCACGGACACTATGTCAATGTCAATGTATCAGCTGTCTGTCATGTAAACGTTACTTGTCTTATTGATGGGTTATGTGTGTTGTCTGTTATAGCAAAGATAGTCTGAACTATGACTGATCCATTAATCTATGGATGTGTCTGTGATGTATAAATTGTACGTGATTGTATTTGCTATCAATAACGTCAAAATAGATCGAAACCCTTTTACCCTATTGAGTATAGAGTTTTGAAAAATGCGTTCTTAGCGTCGTATAAGGAACATACCTGCCAATTTTCAAGACAGTCACAGCTTTATATTTTCGGAGATAAGAATTATTGACTTTTTCAGTATTTAATAATACTTAGTACGGTCAGACAACCTTCTCCTATCGTAGTTTATAAATCTTTAACATCTGGTTTGAAAGTAGGTAGTTGAACGTTTAAGAATTTGTTGTCAGTCTGATTCTCACAACTCATGAGATGACTTCTTTTGCTATAGAAAAATTACTTTCCAATGTTTTTTTAATACATTATCATATATTATAAACACTGCTTTGATTATTACCATCAATTCGATCACCAAAATGTTAATATTTTAACTAAGGAAACCAAATATTATAACAGATCTATTCTGGAGATGATTCACATAAAACGTGGCTCCAAATCTGTAAATCATTGGACAGATATTCAGTCATTAAGTCAGATTTATACTAATTTAATTAATTAAAATCCTTGCAAATTCCTACATGCGTCTTTACAATGTTAACAGTATATTTTAGGTAGAATGCTCAAATAGTAATATTTCAAATAACCTATTTCTATTACCTCATAAATCTTTAACATCTGGTTCGAACAATACTTGAGCATTTTTTTTTTTGGTTTCAGTCGTATACAGGCTTTGTTGACATGTGTTCGTATATTATAAGAATATTGCTAAGCAATGGATCCTTGATACATTTCATGTACTTAAAATATTAATGTGTTACAATTTCGATTATTCGTGTTTCTGTTCGTTTCGGCGACATGGGCATTTTATAGTCCAGGCAATATGCCGGGAAAAAGGTCATAATAAAAAAAATATATAGTGGCCTAGAATTTCAAAATTTTGTTTTGCATTTTGTTCCTAATACCCCATAGATCATTCATGACTATCAAGACCACGGGGGTCGACCTTTCTACCCCCCCAAAACGGGGTTTCAATCGGTCAGAGAAGCATTCTTATAAAGACAATCCAAAAGTTTAGAAAACTAATGAATTAAGAGCCGAAAATGACCCCCGGTATGTTTTTTGGGTCGCTGATCACAACTCCGCAGTTAGTTTTCTCGGAAAACTCCCTCCAGATGGGAAATTTGGGATTTTCCTGGGGGTTGTGAATAATAAAACATAACGTTGTTGCAAAAATGACCTCTAGTAGGTTTTTTGGGTCGCAGATCCAGATTCCGCTGTTATTTTTATCAAAAAACAAATTCGGGAAATTTGAGATTTTCCTGAGACGATTATGAATAATAAAGTATAATTTTATTACAAAAATGACCCCTAGTTTGTTTTTTGGGTCGTTGATCACGATTTCGCTGTTGGTTTTCTAGGAAAACCTTCTCCAGAGTGAAAAATCCTGAAAATTGTAATTTCCTTTTCAGTTTCGGGAAATAAAATGAAAAAAAAATTCAGGTATATATTATTACATTTTCTATTTTTTATTAAAGATCTACTTTTCATTATTCTACATATTTGTTTGCACCATTATATATATATATATATATATTTTTATTATTATTATCACCATACATTTTTTCGTTCATTTACATAATTTTGAAAATATAAAATTTTCAGTTTATTGTTATTATAATTTCATTATTAAATTCATTTTCTAAAATTCTATTATGATCATCATAAAACATACTAGGGGGTCATTTTCGGCTCTTAATTGATTAATTTTCAGAACTTTTGGATTTTTTTTATAAGAATGCCTCTGAGGGGTTGAAACCCCGTTTGGGGGAGGGGGGTAGAAAGGTCGACCCCCGCGGTCTTGGTCATGAATGATCTATGGGGTTCGTTGCCTGGACTATTGAATTGAAATCGGTGCGAAAAGGACGCTTTGTGCTGATACAATTGATTTTAAGAAATCCCGTTTTAGATATAATACGTATTCTGATGATGGTCGTGAGACTGAAACGTACGTAAAGAGGAAAATAATAAGCATATGTGTTAGGGCGACGTATTTTTCGAGAATTTATATATAATAACATATTCATATACTTACATTAGTGTTACAATTTCAATAGCTAGTGTTTTTGTTCGTTTCGACGACAGGCATTTTTAATTGGAATTAATGCGATAAAGACACTTTATACTTAGTACAATTGGTTTTAAAAAATTCCGTTTTAGATGGCGATTATTTTTGATACGTCTTCTGATGATGATCGTGATACCGAAACGTATGTAAATACAAAATATATTGAACATGTGTTAATGTGACCTAGTTATTTCCCAAAAATGTACATATAATTCATACCTGGGACAAGAATCACTAAAAATAATAATCTAATAATCTATCGTTTAGTAGAGGATCAAAATGATGAATATTTCCTTAGTAACTATAACAGCTAGCTGCATAACAAAATAGGTTAACATGATGAATATTTTGTGTATAGACAGACATTCCGACATTTTCTACACCGCTACCTACCTTGATTTTTCTGTCTGATTAGGTAATTATTGTTTTTTCATTAAAAGTTTACTTAGTGTACAAAAAGAGAAATTTGTTCCAAAGATCTATGAATAACGGAAAGTTCATTTGTTGTAACAATCTATTGAAATATTCCCAAAACTACGGTACGAAAGGAGAAAAAAATTACTATATCTGAATCGATGAAATTCGTAGAATGTTAGTTTAACATCAGTTCATGAGATCACGTATTTCATAAGTCTCTTTAATGAGGAGCATTCACTCAGTAATCACATTTGAAACGATTACGTACCTACTTAAATTTTGTTCGAAAAGTGCATTTAGGAAGTCAGCCAGTTAATTTCAATCGTTCCTCGTCGGAAATGCCGTCATACATTAAAAACAAGAGATTATTGTGGACTTAGTACATCAGTATAAGTACGAGTGAGAAAACTATAGGAACGTCCGAATCAGTATTCGTGCTGCCATCTCTGAATAAGGCCCACAAAACTAACTAGACAAATCAAACATGGCGGCAGCAGCAAGCCGTAAACGCCAGTTCATGTCAAAATTATAGTTTATAGTTTGTTTATAGCAACAATGGATAATAAGAAAAGTCCAATACGTAGAGCAAAACGTCAAGCTAAAGTGTTGGAAGATAATTTTTGGGACTGTAGTGTGTGTACGTTTAGAAATACTGCGGAAGCATTCAAATGCCTAATGTGTGACGTTCGTAAAGGTACTTCGACTAGAAAACCTCGCATTAATCCACAACTAGTAGCTCAGCAAGTAGCTAGTCAATTCCTGCCAGCCCCTAGTAATCAACAGAAAAAGGAAAAAAAAGATAAAAAATCGATGAAGAAACGACGACATCCTCCACGTCTCAAGAATGTAGACAGAAGTTCGGCTCAAACAAGGGAAGTTACAGTGAATAGTGTAACAGTGGTTATAACTGAATATAAACCAAAAGTAAAGAGTGCGGATACGATATCCAGTTCAAGTTCCTCCGATCACGGGTCGCAATCAGAGTCCAGCATGGATGCACGGTGAGAATGTGTTTTTTTGCCTTATATCAATGGACAAAAAGGGTGAGTTTTGCAGATCAATTGGTGGTTATACATGCCTCGCATGTCAGTGAATCGGGGACAATGACTTGTGATGTGACGTCACTCAATAATGCGTTATTAAAATGCAACTGCCGCTATACGATAGAAGAAATTCCAAAGGGATGCCTCACTATGACTACCACTGCCTTTTTCCGTCATTCAGCCAAATTTATATTTAAGGCAAAAACATATTTTTACTTACATACCTACTTAATATTAAAACAAAATGTATCTGCTGTTCTGTTAGGTCCTACCTACCTACCTGTTAGGTACTTGTTTCTAACAGGTATTCACTTTGCATAAAATGTTAATCTGAAAAATTCTCTTACGAAATCCTAATATGCATCTCATTTTAAAATAAGTTGGTTGGTAACATATTAATTAAAAGATTTTTTCTCCAGTATCTTATACATTTTAGATTCCCTTAAATCTACTTAAATGAATTGTACAATCAAAGCAAGCAACTTTATATTTATAAATAATTAAATTGATACCTTTATTCACGTACCATAATTCTATTATTCACGTCAAAGTGAGACTATCAAAGTAGCTGGTATTATAACTATCAAAGAGTCTAGTTTGTATTCTTGGCCTTTTATTCTTAAATTAATATAGAAAACCGCTAAATTTGATTGGATGAATTTAAAAAAATAGTCCTTGATAAATTTATTGTTAATTGATTTAACAGTGAGCTCGGAATTCTTTGATTTATATATTTATGTTTCATTCTATGAATGTGTAGCTGGGACACTTACTAGGTAGTTCAATATTTTTTAGTGTTTACTATTTATATGTGATTTAACGGAAATGCTGGGAAATACATCCGACTTCAATGCAGTTATTGCTAACATAATAAATCTTGAAACAACTTTTTTTCATTAGTAACAAAATTATTCTATAATTCAAGAGAAAATCGGATGCGATATGAAAAGTAAAATATACCTTAATTCATACAATAGTGTGATGTAGAAAATTGAAAATATAAGATAATTGAAACTTCTGTGATTGAGCGATATTCATTTCACGTAATAACTTATAATAATTAGATCCTTATTGAATTGATTTGTTTAAATTTAATCAAAAAGCTACAACCACTATTTGCGATTAGTATGCTGATTAAACACATATATTGTCTCAAATTGACTTAAAATGTGTTTTTCAGTTTTAGAACTATAATTAAAGATGATATTGTATTTTATTAACTGATTCAATTCTCCATTCTTTCTTTATGTTGCAGTACATATTACCGTATACAGGATTATTATTATCATTTCCTGTTACATAATTTACATTTAATTATAAGAATTGATATTATTCAATTAGAACTTGATTTTCTAGAATCACACGCTACTTTTTGCAAACACCCCTTTGCTGTGGGGCAATGTTCTTCGAGGTTTTCAAGCCTCCAGTCATACTGGAGCGGTTGGGGGGAAACCAAGTATGCGGAAGTGCAATGCAATGAATTAGGTTATATGGAGTGAAAACCCTCGGAAAACACTCAAGGCTAGTTGTCGGGAACGGGATATGAACTCAGTACCTTCCTATAAGCTAACAATATTTATGTCACAGACTCTAGGCTTGGTTGTGTATTAGCTAATCAATGTTTCTTTACTTATAGTCCAGTTTAATTAAATTTAGGATGTCGATTTTTCCATACTTCAGCCTTACTCCAGTGTCCGCCTAGTTTGTGGCGCAACACCCTCAGAATGGGCTGAAATGGTAAAGGCTTGTCTGTGTTCCCTTAAAAAATAGACTCGTGTTCAAAGTTCAAAAATAAGTAATCCATACTTCAGCGTTTCTGCAGTGTTCGCCTAGTTTGTGGCGCATCACCCTCAGAATGGGCTGATATGGTAAAGGTTTGTCTGTTTTCCCTTAAAAAATAGACTCGTGTTCAATGTTCAAAAAATAAGTAATATAAGTAGATCTATTTTACTTGCAAATGGAATGAGTGGTGCAGTATAATATTTGAATAATTTTTTATTTGTTTCGTCAATTTTTTTGATAATTATCTCTCATCATTTAGTTCATATATAGTTAAGAGTGTTGGGTCTACAATTATTTTTTAATTCGACATTTCAATTGTCTTCTGCTAACAGATTGAAAGAAACATGAAGTCAATATCTTCTATAATTTAACAGTTATAATAATTTCTAATATAAAAGTATATTTAACAGTTATAATAATTTCTAATATAAAAGTATTTATAAGAAATACCTAGTTTCTGCAGAATTTTATAGTTTTAAGTCTGATAAAGTTTGAGTCACGAAGAATAAAGTACTGATTATATTTTGTTCGAGATTTTGTTCATTGACGAACTTCATCACAAATACAAATTTTGCATTAAGTTTAAAATTTTCTCATATTTAAAGTAAAAGGGCATCTAAAATTTTAATAGTTCAACACATTAAAATTTTCACCTCTGGTTACATTCCGCGCATTTACAACCTTTATCAATATTTTATAACAAGCTATGTGCTCTAATGTTTGGTAACGTTTTATAGTTTCTCTTTTTCAAGATTTTAATATCTCGCCTACCTAAAAAAAATGTCCCATCATTGGGCTCATTTACGAACTCAATCTTTATTTTGTAGCTACTTATTTCGTTTTAAATGTTATATTGTTAGCTTTAATACTTCAAAACATATCGAGTGAAGACACACATACACTAAAAGAGTTCACCATCATTTTTAGTACATAAGGGTAATTATTTCGTACTTATTAGTTAAGACGCACAGTTACTATGCTTTCTGGTACCATGGTAAGGAGGATACAATATTACTCTATTTTGCCATGACGAATTATGTTCCAGTAAACTCTAAAGAACAATGTAAAAACAAAATGCTAGTTAAACGACTAAGTTATAAGTCTTGTTTGGATAGTCCAACCATTAAGTTGTTGGGATTCCTACGAATTTATCTATTGATGTAAATGTTACTTAACCTAGTAAACAGAAATAAATTATTTTGAAATGTGTATTGGGAATAGATTCAAGAATAAACAATTTATGCAAAGAGTGGATACTTTTGTAAGGTTCAGAAACCTGTATCCATTCCATACTATATAAAGACTGCAAATAAGTTTTAAAGTTATATTTGATACCTTGAGCATCAAAATGCATAATAATTATTACCTTGAATTGAAAATAGATGTGAAGCGAACATTGCTCACCGTTATAATGTGAAGAATGAAATGTATGTTGTTTCATGTATGTACCGATTGCAAAATAGTTAATAAATTTATTATTTTCTGGTATTTTTTTTTATTGCATCACGTGTGTCTAATAATACGTTATTCTTCTTCTAATAGTGCTTCTATTTCTGTTCCTTATAAATATACTTAGAAGTGTTTGTACATAACATTTAGTGGAGTAAATCTGGCGAGAAAAAAGGTAAGGTTGGCGAAAACTTTACGATGCTTAGCGACCCGGTGGAAAGTGTTTGTTAGGATACCAATAACAACCCCCTGAAATTCCTATTTCCCAAAGTGGGTGCAACCACTTTTTTTTGGCCAAAAAGGTTTTTTTGACATTTTAAGGGTAGTTTAGCAAAAAAAATTAATATCTCTGGTTGTATTGAAAATTAAGAAACCAAAGTAGAACCCTTTTATTGTCAATCAATGTCCAAGGAACTTCCAGTCCAAATTTCAAGTTGATCCGACCTCCCCCCTCCCCGTAATAGATACATATATATATATATATATATATATATATATATATATATATATATATATATATATATATATATATTCTTTTGTTGATATTCTTGAACCATTTGTAATATTTGTATGTTTTCTTGGTATATTGGTTCGTATATATACTGATAATGAAATAAAAATTCTGTTTTGACGTTTCGACAACGTTTATTGCCTTTATCAAAATTGTTGATTGAAATTAGTGTTTCCATGTAATTTAGAAAAGAATAGATGATTTCGATTAATGAAATGCGTCTGCAGCCGACTTGTGTTTTAAGATCCAATTAAAACTGCAGAAAACATTGGATCGGTTGTGTGTGAAAGAGTAATGTATGGCTAACTACAATTTGAAATAGATTGAATTTGATTAAATACAAGACATTCCAATATTGTACAATTATAAATATCTATGAATTATTGTATGAATTAGTTACTCTATGATGAGTATTTCTATCATAACTATTCAAGTTTAAGATAATTCTATGGAATTTAACCTCAAAATTGTTATTCTATAGTGTCATAGTTAAATAATACTTTATCTTTTTTAGGTTGAATTTTAAATAGACAATGGAAAGTGGCACTTCAAATTAATAAAATTTTGTTAAGTTTGAATTAGATTATTGTACAGTTTCGAAAGATTGGAATCTATTTTGTCATTTACACAATTGTTCTTTTTAATTTGAATAGATTCTAATATCAAACGTTTGTTGTCGTTTGTTTCAATATTTAAAATTTTTGTATTGTTGTAGTCGAAAGTATGGTTAGTGTCTTTCACATGTTTATTGAGCGCAGTTGATGAATTTTTGGTATATTTGTGGCCATTTAATCTTTTTTCGAGGTATTGTGAAGATTGGCCAATATATACCTTTTCGCAATCTTTGCAAGGGATGGAATAAACAGTATGGGTTATTTTTTTGAAAGGTACGCTGCTTTTTAATTTTGTAAAGAGACTTTTCTGATTTAAATAACTCTTATGACATATATGTAGGTCATAAGGATTCCACCAAATGAGTTATAAAATTTATGAATTTTGTCTTTAGTTATCGAATTTACTAAATCAATGGGATAAGATTTTAGGTAAAAAATATAAGAAAAATGTTATTATAAATCTAATAGATAGAGCTATTCGACTAAGTTCTCCTGAACTGAGAACTATATCTATTACAAAAACAAAAGAAACTTTAATAAGAAATGGTTATCCCATTGATTTAGTAAATTCGATAACTAAAGACAAAATTCATAAATTTTATAACTCATTTGGTGGAATCAATACCAATAATGAGAAAACTAATGATAGGCATTACATATCACTACCATATATCGGTGGACTTTCAGAGAAAATTTGTAATATAGTGAAACCTTATGACCTACATATATGTCATAAGAGTTATTTAAATCAGAAAAGTCTCTTTACAAAATTAAAAAGCAGCGTACCTTTCAAAAAAATAACCCATACTGTTTATTCCATCCCTTGCAAAGATTGCGAAAAGGTATATATTGGCCAATCTTCACAATACCTCGAAAAAAGATTAAATGGCCACAAATATACCAAAAATTCATCAACTGCGCTCAATAAACATGTGAAAGACACTAACCATACTTTCGACTACAACAATACAAAAATTTTAAATATTGAAACAAACGACAACAAACGTTTGATATTAGAATCTATTCAAATTAAAAAGAACAATTGTGTAAATGACAAAATAGATTCCAATCTTTCGAAACTGTACAATAATCTAATTCAAACTTAACAAAATTTTATTAATTTGAAGTGCCACTTTCCATTGTCTATTTAAAATTCAACCTAAAAAAGATAAAGTATTATTTAACTATGACACTATAGAATAACAATTTTGAGGTTAAATTCCATAGAATTATCTTAAACTTGAATAGTTATGATAGAAATACTCATCATAGAGTAACTAATTCATACAATAATTCATAGATATTTATAATTGTACAATATTGGAATGTCTTGTATTTAATCAAATTCAATCTATTTCAAATTGTAGTTAGCCATACATTACTCTTTCACACACAACCGATCCAATGTTTTCTGCAGTTTTAATTGGATCTTAAAACACAAGTCGGCTGCAGACGCATTTCATTAATCGAAATCATCTATTCTTTTCTAAATTACATGGAAACACTAATTTCAATCAACAATTTTGATAAAGGCAATAAACGTTGTCGAAACGTCAAAACAGAATTTTTATTTCATTATCAGTATATATACGAACCAATATACCAAGAAAACATACAAATATATATATATATATACTCATATACGCAAGAAATCTGGGCTGAAGATAGGTGTTATGGTCACAAAACTACCCTCTAAATTTCAAGTGAAAATATTGAATGGTTTTCCAGAAATTCTACTTTAAGTCAATTTTTTAGTTATTTTTCAAATTAAGATATCTCATGTCATTTACATCCGATCTGAATCTGCTTTGCGGGAAAATGTAGGTATTTGCATATAGTTTCATGTCATGGAACTCATTTTTCATTTTTTTTTCGGCCTATATTGGCCATTTTATTTTCGGTATTAATATCCCCAAAACTTGTGTCAAATTAATTAATTTGAAGTTTCTAAAAGTGTGACATTTCTCAATTTTATATGAATATTGTGAGGCTCAGAAGTTGATAGCGCTCCAGGCTCCGGGATTTTCACGTGGCCTATCGAAATTAGAAGGTTCAAATTGTATAAAAACACAATTACATGAACGCCAGACGTCCTATGTAATTAGCTACGAACGTAATCATTTTGACGTTTCCCTCGAGAAGCTCGTTACGCGTCAGTTAGAGTTTATACATTTTACCTCGGTCTTGTTATGTTGGGGCCGTTCCGTGCCCCGTGCGGACGGCGCCAGCTGTAATAAAGTATTTTCGGCTGTGGGCCGCTAGCTTTCACCCGCTTCGGATATATTTTAGTAGCTAGAAAATTCTGAGACCTGAGAGTACCTGTTTCTATTTTAATTAAAGTTTCCTATTTAATGGACATTTATCGATAAAAGAAGGGCCGTCGGGCACGGTCCGATACGAAAAGTCGTCGTAAAGCCGTATTAGGTACAATCAGTTTGCACTTTTCTAACTCGCCAGCTACGCGCTCCTCACGTGAACGTCATTCGATTTTTCTCAAATTAACCAAAATGGCCAATATAGGCCGGAAAAAAAAAAAATTGAAAAATGAGTTCCATGCCATAAAATTATATGCGAAAACCTACATTTTCTCGCAAAGCAGATCCCGATCGGATGTAAATGACATGAGATATCTTAATTTGAAATATAACTAAAATATTGACTTAAAGTTGAATTTCCGGAAAACTGTTTTTGAAATTTAGAGGGTAGTTTTGTGACCATAACACCTATCTTCAGTCCAAATTTCAGCCAAATCGGTTGAAAAATGACCGAGTTAACCGTTACGCAAGATTTCTTGCGTATATGAGTATATATACTTTTTTTTTTTTTTTTTTTTTTTTTTTTTTTTTTTTTTTTTTACATTCAAACCTGGTCGGGGCTGCTGCGAGCTCCGACGACATCGCAGCAGTCGCGCCAGAAAAACCTAAAAGGCGGTTAACCGAAGCTACTCCTCCCCACCGGTCGGTAAATAGCTTCAGGTTCCTAAATCGTGTGCCCTAAGTATTCTAATTGAACCCAGAATGACTGCCTTTTGCATCCGGTCTATCAAGATCTGCGCCGAGTTCCTACAGGCCGGAATGATCTTCAAGTTTGAACGCAGCGAAGACCGAATTCCGCCCAAAACACCGATGATCAGAACCACTAATACGACCTTGTGGCCTGGGTATAGCGTGCGGAGCTCGAACAGGAGATCTTGATATTTTGTCCATTTTTCCTCCTCTTTCAAGACTATGTTCTTCTCTGCCGGAGCGGAGAATTCGATGACATACATAGTCTTGATTAGTTTATCGAGGAGGACAACGTCAGGCCTATTTGCTTGTATGGACCTGACGGTCGGAAACGGATAATTCCAGAAGATCTGGCATTTTTCGTTTCCGACAACGGACTCAATATCTCCTGGCATGTAAGGCAGCACCGGCTCTTGGTCTATTCCGTACGAGTGCCTTAGATGGTAATACAGCACCCGTAGGGCCGCATTATGGCGATGGGTGTACGCCGAGGCCGCTTTTGCCGGACATGCCGACAGAAGGTGGAAAAGCGTCTCAGGCACCTTTCGACAGGCCCTGCAGCTGACATCAGGGACCTGCACACCCATCACATTGCGGCGATAGACCAAGGTGTTAATTACGCCATCTTGGCAAGCTGCGGTAAATCCCTCAGTCTCGGATGTAAGCCCGGCTGACCTTAGGTAGCCGAAGGTCAGCCTAGTTGACAAGCCGAGCGTTTCGATGTTTCGATAGAAAACACCGTGTATCGGCTTGTCAACATGCCGCCTGAGCGTAAGATCTTGCTCCGCGGCATTTATCTGGGCTTTCAGGCGAGAAGGTAGGAGCTCGCGGTTGCCCTCTAGTCGGCCTTCTCGACTGATCTGAAATTCGAGACCAAGTTCTTCCGCAGCTTTTTGTGCTGCCTTAACGATAAATGCCCCCACTCCGGCCAATTCGTGACTTTTAACAAGGCACAGGAGGGGGTCCGAGCTCCTAAGAACTTTACAAGCTATACTCAGAACCACACTTCGATGCAGACCCTCCAGACTGAGGAGTCCCCTACCTCCCCGATGACGTGGGAGATAATTACGGGAAACGGACGATCTAGGATGCAAACTGTGATGGATATTCATCATTTTCCGGGTGTCTTTATCGAGTCTATGCAGCTCATCGACCGTCCATTTCACCACTCCAAAAGAGTGGAGCAGGACTGGAACGGCAAGCATATTTGTTGCAGACACCTTGTTCCCACTCGAAAGTTCGGAAGACCAAATCTTTCGAACAAGGTTTCTGTATTTGCCGCGGAGAGCCACCTTTACCTGGGAAGCGTCATAATTAGGACGCTGTTCAATTCCCAGGTATCGATAGGTCTCTCCAGCATCGAGGTGTTTAAAGATGCTTCCGTCGGCAAGCTGCATATTCTCGTACACTTCCGGAGATCGTCCTCTCCTCAAATGAAACACTGCGCATTTGTCCAATCCCAACTCCATGCCTACGGCTCGTGTATATTCCTGAACCACATTGAGAGATTGATGGAGGTTCTTCTCCCCAGAGGCATAAAGTTTCAAATCATCCACGTAAAATAAATGGGTGATCTGATGCCTCCGGTCGTTCGGTGGTCCAGAGTATATATATATATATATATATATATATATATATATATATATATATATATATATATATATATATATATATATATATATATATATATATATATATATATATCTATTACGGGGAGGGGATAGGTTGGATCAACTTGAAATTTGGACTGGAAGTTCCTTGGACATTGACAATAAAAGGGTTCTACTTTGGTTTCTTAATTTTCATTACAACCAGAGATATTAATTTTTTTTGCTAAACTACCCTTAAAAATGTCAAAAAACCCCTTTTTGGACAAAAAAAAAGGGGTTGCACCCACTTTGGAAAATAGAAATTATAGGGGGTTGTTATTGGTACCACAACAAACATTTTCCACCGGGTCGCTAAGCTTCGTAAGATTTTCGCCAACCATTTGCCACATTTATTCCACTAATTACTTAAAATTAGAATGAGAAAATCTGCAATTTGGTGGAAGCTGCATCACAGCAATAAGCAGAATCAAGTGTTTCTTGTATCATCTTCGTAAATGTCAAAACTTATAAACGAAATTTGATAATTTTATTGAAATGTTATAATAATTCAGGGGAACAGAAACGGAGTTGGTCAACTGGACAGAATGGTCAAATTATTGCAAAAGGTATGGGTCAGCTGGCCAAAACGATCAAATGATCATTTTTAAATAGGAGTCAGCTGGGCAAAATTTATGAATCGGTTTATGAAATTAACACGGGCGGGGTGGTATGTGTAAAGCACCCCTTTTTATTTAAGATTACAAAGCTATATCTGTTTATGACTTAGGAATAACAAAAATAAAACAAGTAGGTATTTAGTTAATACAAAAAAATTATTTCAATGTCAAATAATCGTACAATAATTTGTAAAATATAGCGAGTAATAATATTGAATGAAAAGGAAATATTTTATGAAATTCAAAATAATGTATATCAATATTAATTAATATTTGGAACAAAGTAAAAATAATATATTTTAACTACTAGAAATGATATATTTCAATAGAACTGACTGAGAAATATTCTGGGTAAGTATAAACAAGTTTTAGGTATCTTTGCCTAATTGGCCACAATTTCGCGTAAGTACATTACGACATAGAATTAAATTTTCTTAATTATGTAGATAACTTAGATAATTTAACTTAGGATTATAAAGATGAATAAACGTGAAACATTAAACCATAGGCGGGATTCGAACCAACATTCCTGGATGTCTAGTCCAGCGTGTTTACCAATTACACCACTTTCGTCCCGTCAGAGTTTTATATTTTTGTAAATATAAACATCTGAAAGGATACTAGATCAATGATGAACACAATGCGATTCTATGAAACTATTCACGCACATTCATCTAAAGTTCAATCGTTTTGAATTGAGGAATGTAGATATTACTATGATTGGCAATTACTCTGACAGTACTATTGAAATATATAAGAACTAGGATGATGTCATTGAATGAGTACTGTCAGAGTAATACTCATACCTACATTCCTCAATTCAAAACGATTTTAATGAACTTTTCAAACGAACTGAAACGATGCATTTAATTTGTTTTTTTAATGAAGCTTTGATCTCCTATATAAAAACTTGTCTAGCTGGAAATTCATGAATGATTCTAGTAAAAGCATTTTTCACCTCTTTTGTAAACTTTCATGACAATATAATTTGACGTAATTCTACACCTGTAGCCGGTTCTAATTATTTGCAATATAATAGTTAACTGTTCCTACGGGTGTTTGCTGGTTCCGCGGACAACATATAGTGATTATTATTATTCCATATCAAAATTAAGCCATTAATATGATACACAGATTACAGTGATTATTATTACTTTCGCAGAATTTTCATAAAAACCGTATGCATTTTATTTGACTACAATAAAATAGTGCACCTAAAACTTGACTTAAATTTGAGCCTAACTTATAAAAATCACGAGGGTATAATAGTAATATTCTTAATTAAAATTTTTTTTTACCGCCATTCATGGTCGCGAGCTTGGTTTTCCAAGAAGTTCTCTACAAAAGATTTTAGCCAATTGTAAAATTTTGTACTATATATTCAATTTATATTTGAAATAGTTCATAAACAAATTGTGTATAAACTGTTCAATTTTGTTCCAAAAGTGATTCTAAATACAATGCAAAAAAAAACATTCGAATTGGTCCACTCTCTTATGATTCCGCGATGAAATACCAGGTTGACTGGAATAAATTGTTAAATTATCTAAATATATTCATATGAAGACAGCTTATTTGATAATTTAGTTGATAGTCAGACATAGACAATTACCAATGGCGTCAGCTTTAGCCGAAGTAGGACATGGCGACGCGGAAGCTAATAAACATCGTCATATTTGTTATTTACGAAGTTATTTCTCTGCATTTCATATACTCGTATCAAAATCTCAATCTGAAAGCTATGAATTTATGAATATGGCAGGTAAAAGCAATGTTCGATCGTTCAGTGGAAAATTATAAAGAGTCAAAATATACATTCAACTGCAGAAATATTCGTAATTAGTATAAACCATAATGAACTGTGATCAATGGATCACGTAACTTCCTTCACTTTTGTTAGCAAAATAGCCTTCGGACAACATCGGCATTGCAGATTGATAAGAAAAAAATAATTTCAGAATTTTTACCTGCGCTCTCAGAGGGGGGTGACTAAAGGAATCCCTGTAGGGATGGATCTGTTCTGCAATCTGTACTAGTGTACTCTGTGGTTGATAATGTTTTGTGGTAGATCATTTTGTTCTTTTATTAGTCTGTGTTTGTGATTTTTTTTTCTTCAATTTCAATTCATATCGTTTCATCTGTTCAGCAGTCAGCTTCCTGCTTGTGTTGTGCTATAAATATCTCGCCGATGTCTAGTAATTATAAATAAATTTGTTATATTCAAAAACCATAAAAATTCAATAAAAAATTATAAAAAATTCCTTTAACATTTCATCTAAAAAACAAATGAAAAAACTCATAAATTTAAATATTATTTTATTCATAAATAAAGTCTTAAAAAATTGAAAAGTTTCAAAAAGTAAGTAGTTTTGAAATTTAACCAAAAAAAATTACTGAAAAAGAGAATTTCTTACTTTAACAAAACTTTATTTATTAAAATGATATTTATTTTTCAAAATTCTTTTTCAATACTAATAAAATATAATTAAATTATATAAAGTGAAATGATTTCAAACGGTTCAGAGGACGAGAAGAATGCTAATTCAAATCCACCAACGAAAAAAGAAAAATTACATCAAGAGATAGAGACCAAAAGAATGGATGTCGAATCCCAATCCCCAAGTAATGGCTTGTTCCAATTAAAGCCAATAAATATAATAGTCCAGGCAACGAACCGGAAAATAAAAAAAATATATAGTAAACTACAATTTCAAAATTTGTTTTTGCATTTTGTTCCTAATACCCCATAGATCATTTATGACTATCAAGACCACGGGGGTCGACCTTTCTACCCCACAAACGGGGTTTCAACCCCTCAGAGGAGCATTCTTATAAAAACAATCCAAAAGTTTAGAAAATTAACGAATTAAGAGCCGAAAATGACCCCAGTATGTTTTTTGGGTCGCTGATCATGATTCCGCTGTTATTTTTCCCGAATAACTCTTTCCAGATGGAAAATTCGGGAAATTTGAGATTTTACTGAGACGGTTATGAATAATAAAATATAATTTTGTTGAAGATATGACCTCTATTATGTTTTTTGGGTCGCTGATCACGATTCCGCTGTTATTTTTCCCAAAAAACTTTCCAGATGGAAAATTCGGGAAATTTGAGATTTTCCTGAGACGGTTATGAATAATAAAATATAATTTTGTTGCAAAAATGACCTCTAGTAGGTTTTTTGGGTCGCTGATCACGATTCCGCTGTTATTTTTACGGAAAAACTCTCCAGATGGAAAATTCGGGAAATTTGAGAGTTTCCTGAGACAGTTATGAATAATAAAGTATAATTTTGTTGCAAAAATGGCCTCTAGTCATTTTTTCAACAAAATTATACTTCATTATTCATAACCGTCTCAGGAAAATCTCAAATTTCCCAAATTTTCCATCTGAAGAGAGTTTTTTGGGAAAAATAACAGCGGAATCATGATCAGCGACCCAAAAAACATACCAGGGGTCATTTTAGGCTCTTAATTCATTAATTTTCTAAACTTTTGGATTGTTTTTTTAAGAATGCTCCTCTGAGGGGTTGAAACCCCGTTTTCGGATGGTAGAAAGGTCGACCTCCGCGGTCTTGATAGTCATGAATTATCTATGGAGTATTAGGAACAAAATGCAAAAAAAAAAATTTTAATTCTAGCTTACTATATATTTTTTTTTATTATGGCCTTCTTCCCGGCCGAAAGTTTATCAAATGCATTTAAAAAAAATCTATAGACATTATTATTATTAGCATTACTTTTCAATATTAATACTCCTCGACAAATAAAATTATATGTGGCTAGTGGTACGATAATTTTACTCCATACGATATTTTTGACGCGATGGGTTGGCAACACTGGGTAAGAGGGAAGCAGGGTGAGGATCCCTGAATTCGCGTACAGGAGGATTGTATATCGCTGTGGAAGCCGGTGAACACACTTGTCACTACTCGCAGCCGGACTTTAGAATTGGGTTTCGTGCTGATAATATCGAACCGTACCATTCTAACTTCACTGCATTGGTGGAGATTGAACGGAATAAATTCTTCAGTTTCTTACTCACGTCCTATCATTAAATTGAATGCAGCACATTAATTTTGTATTCCATAATGTAAAGTATAATACTTTATTACGCAAAAATATTTATCACTTTACTCTTATTAAAATATTATTCAGAATATTCTAATTTCATTGCTTAATATGTATAAATTCATGATGTTATAACTTAATGAGCTTAGTGGAGACTGGTGAATATAAAATTTCGCAATCTAAATACGTATTGGCAACTACGTTGCTATCTTCCACTTTAATAAACAAAAAAGATATTCTCTAGCAATTACCAGTGGAAGTAAAGATACATTGCTTACGGCTCCAATATAGACCACACACATGATTTGATTTGGTATTTTACCAAGACGTCATCCATGGCACATACACTCGCAAGTTCACAACCAATACGTCAATATGGAATTAGTAATATAGATTAAACGTCCTTGGTTCATGAGATTATTTTTTTTCTGAATAATAAGACCTCTTTCTAAGCATAGCTATACGAGGGCAAGGTGAAAAGTTCCTGGAAAATGAAACAAGAAATGTTTTATTTGGTCAAAACTTATTTTATTTCTTAACATAATGTCCTTGTGGCCCGATACATAATACGATTTCGGCAATCCTTCAAAATAGGTGTTGGTTTCAGCGATGCCTTCATCGTAGGAGCCGAATCTCTTTCTGCCGAGCCATTTCTTCAAGTTTGAAAATAGATAAAAATCGCATCGGGTCAAATCTGGAGAATATGGTGGATGATGAACCAATTTGCAGCACAATTCATGCAATTTTGCCATTGCGACCTGTGCGCCGGTGCGTTGTCCTGGTGGAAGTTACTGTGTGCATCCCAAAAAAACTGTCGTCATGACTTTGTGGGCCGGTAAACCCACTTTGGCCTTCTTCGGTTTCGATTCGCCAGGACAACTCCACTGTTTCGACTGTTCTTTGATCTCTGGTGTGTTGTGATGGATCCATGTTTCATCCACGGTTACGAAACGGCGCAAAAAGTCCTTCCTATCGCGCTTGAACATCGCCAAACACTCCTTTGAAGTTGTCACACGGTCGCGCTTGTTGTCAACAGAGAGCAAATGCGGCCCCCATCTGGCAGATAGCTTTCACATTCAAAAATGTATGCAAAATGTTCTTTACCCGTTCGGTTGAGATGCCCATAGCCTCAGCAATCTCGTGCACTTTAACTCGCCGATCGTCCAATATCATACCATGGATTTTATCGACGATTTCTGACGTTGTAACCTCAATTGGACGACAAGAATGTTCTGCGTCCTTTGTGGTCATACTTCCACAACGAAAATCAGTAAATGTTTGTGAATCGTTCCAATCGATGGTGAAGCGTCCACATAATGTTTATACAAGCGAAGCTTTGGTTTACGTAATGTTTTTTCCACGCAAGAAATAATGCTTAGTCAAGACGTGAAATTGACTTTTTTCCATGTTTACAAACAAAAATCCTCAAGGTTGCTTGCTTTCGATGAGTGACGGAACAGATCTGAATAACATATCAGTCTGAAAATTGTAATACATTCTAGTTAAAGATGGTACATCACAATTGTGACATGGGATTTTCGATTGTGGCGCCATCTGTTTTATTTTTCAGGAAGTTTTCACTTGCCCACGTAAGTATATATTTTTTTCGTAACATGTCAAATGTCTACAAGTTTTAAATTTTCTTTTAATGCATAAAAAGTGTGATATTTATGGAATATAGGTACTGGAAAGGATATAACAAGAATATATAGGGAAAACACGACAACAAGACGGAATATTCCTTTGATTTAAAGAACTTTTCGTAGGATATTTGAAAGATCTAATATTTTTCGTAATGGATGGAGAGGTTGCAGAAACAAATCGGCTACTATTTGACGATGGATTGGCAATAAACTATGCATATAACACGCCTGAGTCCCGGTTTCCGATTTCGACAAATCCGGGATTTACAAAATCAATTGTGAGTTGTGTTCAAAATGCTATGTGGGTCAAACTAGAGGGGACAATTTAACTCGTTACAAGGAACATTTTGCCCATTTAAAGAAAAATAATAGTGAAAAATCAGCGGTAGCCGAATATGTTAAATACAGTTCACACCATTTCTCAAGAAAGCTTATCACTTTTAAAACAAAGTACTGAAAAATATATAGGTAATTTAGAAGGGATGTAAATGTATAAACGAAAAAGTAATTTATTAAATTCCGAGTTATCTCTAGCTGAGGATTACCAATTATTTACATTATTATCCACAAATAGTATTTAAACAGGCACATTTTGTTTTATAATTTAGTTTACTCTCATGGTGGCTACTTGGTAGCCGAAAGGTCCTCAGTACTTGAATAGTATTTTTAGTGAATAAGCGTGATTATTTCTTATCAATAATATATACAGGGTCTTTCAGAAAGGCCTCCCGTAAATGCAGGGGACTGTAGATTTCACAAAAATAATTAGATTTTTCATGTATACTATGGTCCTATCTTCTTTCGTTTCGGAGATACAGGGCGTTGAATTTAATTTTTTTTAAACGAAATTTTGATGTTTTTGGGGTTTCAGAAGACGCCGAATAAGATGGTTCAGTTAGTTTCAGATTATGCGGTAGAGGGCGCTGGGTGCGCGACTTTTCGGCGTTTCTTTTAACCTTAACTTTTTTGAGAATGATTTATTCTTTTCTTAACACATTTTTCTGGTTTACAATTTTATTGCAAACAAATGAAATACTCGTGTTGAGGTTCTCAAAATCTCACAGTTTTCGAAAAAAACGCGTTTAAATGAACATACTCGATTTCTGTAGTAAGTAAATTTGTTAATGAATTTTTGTTATGTTAATTTAAACGCGTTTCTCCGGAAATTCTCGCATTAAGGTATATCTTTGTTAACGTCATTAGAAAGGTTAGACAATTTTACGTCATTTTGGTTCATAGCTCATTGGCATACCGACCTTGATAAGAGTGGGGGAAGCTATTGAAAGTGTAATAATTCAAATCGATGTAGATTCTAAGCGACTCATTCGATTTTAGTAAACATTAGTTTGTATAGAGAAGAAGATACGTACTTTCAATTGCCGTATCTATTAGTATACGATAGTTGAATGAGAACGGTTTTATTGATTTTTTCCCAAAAACTTAAATCATACGGTATAGCTATGACATCATAATCGGAAATCAAATTAAATTTGCAAAAAAAAACTGAAAACCGCAGATATCGTTTTTTGTTTCAAAGTTCGAGAAAAACACGTTTAAATGAACATACGCGATTTCGGTAGTAAGTAAATTTGTTAATGAGTTTTTGTTATGTTCATTTAAATGCGTTTTTCTCGAAAACGGTGAAATTTTGAGACCGTCAACGTCATTATTTGTTTGAAATAAAATTGTAAACCAGAAAAATGTGCAAAGAAAACAAAAAAATTATCCTCAAAAAAGTTAAGACTAAAGAATTGCCGAAAAGTCGCGCAGCCAGCGCCCTCTACCGCATAATCTAAAACTAACTACATCTTATTGGGCGTCCTCTGAAACTCTGGACTACCAGATTTCAACAGAATATCTGTAACTGCATAGGAGCTGCAAAATTTCGTTTAAAAAACGAAACGCCCTGTATCTCCGAAACGAAAGAAGATAGGACCATAGTTTATATGGAAAAATCTGATTATTTTTGCAAAATCTACCGTCCCCTACGGGAGGGCTTTCTGAAACACCCTGTATATACGTATATATATTAGGGGTTTTTCTCGATTTTCGGAAAACATTATGCAATTTTTTATTTTTTCGTAGTAAGGTCTTATGTAAATCGACGTTGTAAACACATGTGATTTTTTTCTAAAAAAGCAAAGGAAATGATTTCTGGATAAAAGCTGATTTCCCTGGACTAACTTGACAAAGGGGAAATTATACTATTTGTATACTTTGTTATGATATAAAAACGTGAGTTTTCTCATTATTGAATGAAAGTAAGGGATTAAGATTAATTAATCAATTATTTTAAGTACATGTTTCTCAATGTTTTATCCCAAATATCCCACATACAAAACTCAGTTTTAATCAATTCCCTTCATGATGTAGAAATTCCAACGCACCACTATTTTAACAAGGCGGACAAACACATTACAATGTAGTTGAATGTTAATGCATCAATTTAATTGGTAGTTTACAAATAGAAAGGCATGAACACTGAGATGTGCGACACATGAGTAAATAATATTATGTTTATTCACTTAACCCTTGTTATTGACGTCATGCTTATTTCAATTCTTTATGAATGTTTGTAGCAAGTACAGTCGGCCCTAAAATAGATCATGTTAAATAACAATGAACTCTTCTGAATTGTTCCTGTTGATTTGTAATGTTAGCTAATTCGTCAGTGTATTCCTTGTCGGTATAAATTTATTGGTGTACAAGGCCACAAACAAACCGAATATCGAATGAAGTATATTTACATTGGAAAATACACCTGCACATCCATGTATATTTATTAAACCTTTACTAAATAAACAATATTAATTGAGCTGATTTTCTATTTCTCCTATAACTAGTTAGATAAGGCTACCAGATTCGATTAAATATTATATCTGTAGGTAACCAGATATCAGTTCTAATAACAATGAATTCTTATGAAGTATTAACAAGCCTGAATAATGTACAAGAACATATACGTTCTAGTACCTAGTAACAGATATATCACCACCAAAACCATAGTCAAAGTATAAAGGTCTGTTGGAGCCTCCCTACCATCGTTTCTCGCGCTAGGTGACGTCACCTAGCTTCTCCAATCACAGCCTTGCTCTCATCGGCTCGTCGCCGGCACGTAACAACATCATATTATGTCGTCGTCAATAACATTAAATAAACGAAATAAACGACCAATCAGCTTGCACTCGAATTTTAAAAAGAGTAGAAGGGAGGCTCCAACAGACCTTTATACTTTGACTATGACCAAAATCACCCTAGTTGCCTTCACAAGGAAAACAAGCCTTAACCTCAAAATTATCGAATTTGAAGGGAGCGTTATTGAATGGAAGGTTAAAATAAATATCTGGGAATTACACTAGATAAAAAAACTCCCCTGGAACAAGCATGAAAGAAAGATAACCATCAAAGCCACAAAAGTCCTAATTGTGTGCTGTGGATGTACACGAAATTAATGAGACCGATCTTCACTCATGGGGCAGTGCTCTGGGGTAACAGAACTAATCGGGCTAGTTCAAGGATAAATCTATCGAAAATCCAAAGACTAGTATGTGCAATGAGAACAAGTCCAATGGCTGATATAGAAGTTATCATAAGCCTCACACTCCTCCATATGGTAGTGGAGAGTATGCCGTTAAGGATAGCATACAGAATGACTGGGAGGGAATCACCAAACTCAAGTATAGACCCCTCCCTGTAAGTCAGCAAAGTTGGGACATGCCCCAAGATGAGATAAAAAAAGGTATAGCTTCGTGAAAGCATTCAGCACAACGTTGAGTCGCAAAAGCGAATGGGGCAAGAACGTCACCCCAAGACTTGGTAGAAAGGCCATCGAATGGTACACTGATGGCTCTAAAACAACAGAAGAAACTGGAATAAGATTACATGAGCCTGAAACCGAATACTCTGATAGCTTAGGCAACTCTCCGAGTATTTCACGAGTGTAAAATCACGCTATAGGAAAATGTCTTGAGTTCATAATAGACAGAGACTTCCAAAGACAAAAAAGACATATCGGTTAGTTTTGCAGCCATTATCACGCGGAGCTCCCACTTAATCATCTCCAAGATGGTCTGAGATGCTTTGAGAAACTCAACCAACTAAACAAGAACAATGCGGTTACCCTCCTCTGTACGCACCAGAGTGAAGAGCAAATAAACTCAAATAAACTCGTGGGTGTGTCTAACCATATGTGGAAACAATTGTGCTGTTCCTATTGGTCATATTGATTTGAAATTTTGCAGATCACTTTAAAGTGATGAAAATAAAAACTATTGTTTTTGGACGCGGTAGCCCCAATTCGAGTGGTATTTCTAACATCCATCTTCATTTTTTCAAATGGAATGATAGTATTTTATTAAACCATAAGGACATCTGGGTATAAATGAGTGTGAAATACTCATTTTTAGGTTCAAGTGACGTCATCGATGTGACGCCACGATCTATTTTATGTCTTTACTCTGTGCAACAAGACTAAACTTCTTGATTCTGTGGTACATTTTGCTAGTTCATGTGACAGCCAGTGTCAGTATAAAACAAGGTTATATTATAAAAGTCAACCTGACAAAGGGTCAGAATGAAACATAGAGTTGTGAAACACATAATGTAGACAATTTTGATTAAATTTCAAAGTTACGTAGAGTATAATTTAAAGTCTCTCATTAGCGGTTTCTAAATCATTTTCAATATATCTTTTGTTCATACAATCATTTACATGATCAATTGATCACAGCTTTTTACTTTTATTTGGAGAATTATTTTATAATGGAAACCATAATTTTGGACATCCTATACGTAATTTATTGTTATTATTAAGTTTCTTCATACCCATTACTATCATCATTTACTTCTCCTTCCGATTCACTTACAAACACAAACAATCGTGAGTGTGTAAGTAGGTATTTCAAATATATCACTACGAGCAAGTATATATTGTAATAAAGAATCCGAATGGATATGATAAATAGTAATTATTCTTTCTTATTTCAGTGGAACAAACAACATTATTTTATTGATCCCATTTCTCATATACTGTAGATGAAAAACTTGGAGAATGAAACACCCTGTAGAAGTAAACTATTGAATTAATAGAAAGCAGGGACTGCAAACACAACTCTAAACCTAGACTGCCCAGACATAAGATATTTCTCAGAACTTGTGTATTCCACGCCCCGGTTGTCTGGCTTCCCATCGTCATCGGATCTCTTTTTCTATGCCGACACATAATGATTAATTCTTAGAAGGCTTTTTTCCATATTAGTACCAATAGCTGTTTAAAATTAGCATAAATTAAAAAGTTTAACGCCTGATAGCCTCTTCACCCTAATAAAATGAGCAAAACTGCGAAGAGCCGCAAGAAACGACGGTTACATTCAAAGTTTAGTGTTTCTATTCAAATTTTATACTACATGTAGGTACATGAATCATTGGGTTCAACAACGTGAATGTGTAGCTCTCAAAATGTGGATAGACAGAGATTATTAACAAAGAATTTCCACTATATATAGTTCAAAGTCATCATGAAGAAGCTTGTCTACTTATCTAGTTTTATATAATAACAACATACTTAATGTAAGATCTCTATTATACTTCTATGCCAATTGCCTGTAAAATCTCAAAACCACAGTGCTGAAAAGATACGTAAATCACTGTTATAATACGAGAATAATAGCAAATATTTGATCTGTTCCATTGTGTAATTATAAGCCAGTTAATTTTAATAATTTAAATGTTAGATGAATAAAATATCCATACCATGATATAAATGTGAAGCTTTGCTTTGAAAAATACAGGCCAAAACACCCCCACATGCTAGACGAATATACCCCACTGGTGGGTATGATTCAGCTGTTTTCCAAGAAATAGTAATTGTAAAAACCTAATTTGTGCAGAGAAAATCAATGTTTTCAATTCCAGTTATAAGAATAAAATACTCTTCAACATTTTCAACCGATCTTCAGTTTTTTCTACATTTTTTAGTTTCATTGGTTTAGATACTAAAACTTGATGTGCCGAAAGTGGACTAGTTTCCCTTATGTTGTCAATTCGAATAAACTTAATATAATACATAATCAATAAGACGTGTTTCCATGTTAATAGCTGTTCGCGCACAAAAGTTAGGAAATATTTTTTTATATGTATAACGATCATACATTTATGCCGCATGATAAGTGTCGGAAAGCAAAGAGTGTGCTAAGAGAAGGAGGTAACAATCATGATACAATAAATACAAGGTAAGATGCTAAAGCGTCTCTATTACGATCAATTCTACGCATGACGTCACATGACTAGAAAATCCCATATTATTTAAGTAAATGCATTCATTTCTACTGAATAACATGATTATTACGTTTATTTATTGTGCCATGCCTGAATTGGACTTTTTATTTGTACTTTTTCATTACAAAGTTTATACAACGACAGACTTTACTAGATTATGATGAAAACTGGTTATCTTAAGTGATCCGATCTTTTTTGAATTGAGGAGTGTATCTACGAGTATTGCTATGTTTGACAATTACTCTGACAGAACTCATTCAATGACAGCATCCTGGTTCTTATATAATTCAATAGAACTGACAGAGAAACGTTCTGGGTAGTACAAACAAGCTTAAGGATTTTTTGCCCAATTGGCCACAATTTCGTGTAACTACATTAAGAGATTTAGGATTAAATTTTCTGAATGATGAAGATAACTTAGATAATTTAACATAGGATTATAAAGATGAATAAACTTAAAACATTGAACCATAGGCGGGATTCGAACCCACATGCATTGATGTCTAATCCAGTGTGTTTACCAATTACACGACTTTGGTCTTTGATCTCTAATTTTTTGTAATAATTTGTAATAACATACAGCTGCATATTGAAACGTTCCAACCAGTCACCTAATTGGCTTGTCACAGATCGCGATTCATTCTCTAATTTTCTGTTATAATTGTTGTAGGGAGTTTTATAAGAATTTTGGCACAAGTGTAAAATCAATTATGCCAAATATTATCCTACATTTGAAGTTTTTCATGTAAACCTTCCATGTACAGGAGAAAGGTATCTATTGAAATGGGAGACCTATTCCCCTAACTGTCTTACAACTGCTCGTGATTCATTCTCTAATTTTTTGTAATAATGTGTGCCCAAGTGTAAAATCAAATATTAATTGTCTCAGATTATTTGCAAGATCTACAGTTTTCCATATTAGCCTCTCACGTTCAGAAGAACGAGGTATTTTGTAATGTCAGAACGAGTCACCTACCTGTCTTATTATTGATCGCGATTCAATCTCTAATTTTTTGCTTCAATTGTTGTAGAAAGTTCTCTGAGACTTTGGACCCAAATATAAAATATACCCTTATGTTTTTGTAAATATAAACCACGGAAAGGATAGCAGATCATTGATGAACACAATGCGATTCGATGCTTCGCTATAGATCAACTATTCACGCACATTCATCTAAAGTTCAATCGTTTTGAATTGAATAGTATCTGTGAGTATTGCTACGGTTGACAATTACTTTGACAGAACTCATTCAATAACAGCATCCTGGTTCTTATATATTTCAATAGAACTGACAGAGAAATGTTCTGGGTAAGTATAAACAAGCTCAAGGATTGTTTGCCTAATTAGCGACAATTTCGTGTAAGTACATCAAGAGATATAGAATTAAATTTTCTGAATTATGAAGATAACCATGGGCGGGATTCGAACCCACATTCCTGGATGTATAGTCCAGTGTGGTTACCAATTACACTACTTTGGTTAATTAAAACCCTAGCAAATTCCTATATGCGTCTTTATAATGTTAATAGTATATTTTAGGTAGAATGCTCAAATAGCAATATTTCTATTTCAACCTTTTCCTATTACTTCTTAGATCTTTAACATCTGGTTCGAAAGTGGATACTTGAGCTTTAATATTTTGGTTTCAGTCGTATTCAAACATTGCTTGAAATGACTTCGAATTTTATAAGAACGTTGCTAAGCAGTGGATTCTTGATACATATTCATATACTTAAAACATTAATGTGTTACAATTTCGATTCATCGTGTTTTTGTTCGTTTCGGCGACGTGGGCATTTATAATTGAAATTAGTACGATAAGGACGTTTTGTGATGATACAATTAGTTTTAAGAAATCCCGTTTCAGACATTGATACGTCTTCTGATGATGGTCGTGAGACCGAAACAATAAGTGTAAGACCCTCTATATTGATATGTTTATAAACGTCTTCAACCTACAGATAAATAACCATAAAATAATTTCATCCGTGTTTTGACGGGCAATTGAGACGGGCTAACGACACTGTTGTTTAGATTGGAGTCTGTTGCCAAACTTATCGCTGACTATGCGATGCAGGGGTGTTTTTAAAACACACGTACACTATCGAAGAAGGCTTAGAGTTAAATTTAAATAACTATTGAATTCATTCATTCATTCGAGTCTTGTTTCTCTTATATATAAGGCAGTATATTAAAGAAAATACGTTTACCTAAATTGTGCTAACATTGTGATAGTGTCAAATTACAAGAAAGGGTAAGTTTTCTCACAGAGCATACTTAAGTCTTATTCGTTTGAATTGATGTTTTAATATTATTCAAATAATCCACTTTAAAAGATATTTTGATTACCGCTTGTTAACTGTTTTGCCTGTAGACAATTGTATTATTGTTTCTTGTTGATATTTTGAGCTGGTCTAAGAAACCATTGCACGACTCTTTAAAGTATTCAACAAGGCTTTGTGTCTGGAGGGGACCCTCGCGTTTTGGTGTCCATTGCACTCCTCAGTACAAAGTGTTATTGTCAAGTGATCTAGATCAGTGTTTATTGTTGCTTGTTAATATTTTGAGCTGGTCTAAGAAACCATTGCACGACTCTTTAAAGTATTTAACAAGGCTTTGTGTCTGGAGGGGACCCTCGCGTTTTGGTGTCCATTGCACTCCTCAGTACAAAGTGTTATTGTCAAGTGATCTAGATCAGTGTTTATTGTTGCTTGTTAATATTTTGAGCTGGTCTAAGAAACCATTGCACGACTCTTTAAAGTATTTAACAAGGCTTTGTGTCTGGAGGGGACCCTCGCGTTTTGGTGTCCATTGCACTCCTCAGTACAAAGTGTTATTTCCACTTGTTAATATTTTGAGCTGCTCTAAGAAACCATTGCACGACTCTTTAAAGTATTTAACAAGGCTTTGTGTCTGGAGGGGACTCACGCGTTTTGGTGTCCATTGCACTCCTCAGTACAGAGGGTTTTTACTAAGTGATCTAGATCGGTAAGATGGTTGCTACGGTATTGAGTATAAGTATAACTCGATACATTTGTTCAGGCATTACCGTTTTCAGTACAATGAGTTTAAAGGTAAATTGTTTATAATAATCAGATTAATGATAATGGTTGAGTATGTCTGAAGTATTTACATTAATGCTACAACTCAGTATTTACAGTTTTAAGATGTTTACTAAGTCACTGCACTTATATCTAAATTTAGTAAAGTAGTGTCACTGTAGAATGAGTATGCTCAGAAGCTTTAATTCTTTCCAGGTATGCCATTGACCATCCTAAGACAAGAGTCTCCCAATCGTCCAGTTGTTTTTACAAGGTGGTTATTTTATTAATATTCCGGCTAAATATTATTTTACATGCATTATAATTTTCTATTTTTTCATGTCACTAGGGCTGATCAATATTATAAATAGTCTATACTAGAGTGATGACTTTTAAATTCAGTTAAACCAGATTAAATGTCAGTCAGGGAACATCTCTCTTACATAAGCATGTTAGTGGGGCCTATTTCGCGAGAATTTATTTCTAATTCATACCTGGGTGAAGAATCGTTATTAATTTATTTCTTTCTAATCATTTCCAATATATTTTCGATTCCCACGAGTGAGAAAAGCTAGTGATCTATGGATCATAGTTAATTTTAATATGTTTCTCCATCCGTTAATATATTCATTGTAAAACAATATCGGTCGAATTATAGCTAACTAAGTTGTTTAAGAATTATACGCAGCTCCTATGGTAGGACATTAATGTATCAACTGTTAATAATTTATGTATAAGCTAGGTATAGTACCGTACCGATGAATTATCAAAACGTAATGTAATAAATATTATTTGACGTGCAGATAGAAATATGATATTAACAATCACGCTTCTCGTATTGTCGCACCTCCTTTGTATTGAGCAGTATATGGGATGGGTTTAATACCTCGAAGTAACACATTTATTGATATTATAGATTTGTACTAATGTACTATGCTGCATAATCATCTAATGCTAATTTATACAACTTTCCAACAGTACGTATTTCGGAATCTAACAACGTTAACTTATTTTTTGCGCGATAATTAATAATAAAACTAGAGCCTGTGCCAGAATCCGAAAAGCAAACCGACTGAAGGCCTGGAAGATATACCGTTACCGTGGTAACGCAACGCAGAGAGAAACTACTTTCGAGATAAGAAATAAATGAGGCTGTGCGAACGGGCTCGAATTCAAAGTTACAGCATGAGCATAGTGGAGTACAGAGTTGGTCGGTCCGTTGGGTTGCTGTTGCTGCTATCCCAACAGAAGCTTGACGAAAGCGAGGGCGTAGTGAAGGCTGTCTTTACGCCTTCGTACTGATGTGATGTGTATTTTAGTTTTATCAATAATGTTGAGTTCTATGATAATTATTCTCGCTCCTGCAGGCATTAATTCATTTCTTGTTTAATAGGTGAAAATCGGTTATTACTTTCTACAACATTTCAAGTTGTATGAATCGCCAAAAATGGTTACTGGATAGGAAATGATGAATTTTGTTCCTAATTTTCATTCTCTATCGTCGTATTTACACCTTGTCCCAGTCGTAATATGTTCTGAGCAAAAAAGTTCATACAAACATACCCTCTACCTCGCCTATTTAAAGAGAAGAACAATTAAGTTGGGACCCGCCCAGCCAACTTTATTTTTCTAAATGGCAACCTACATTTTGTATCAGTTTTCCGGTATCTACATAAAAAATGAAAGGTACTTTTTGTATTACTTCTTTCTGTAAATATGGCCACGGTTTTCGAGATTTTCAGCAAGCAAGATTTTTCTCGGATATTCGTCACTCATAATATCTGAAATTATAAAATTGTGATTTTTGATCATATTTTATACGTTGGTGACTCCCTCACTGGCGAATATACGAAGCTGAAGTTATATTAGCAGGGTCCTGCAACAATGGCGCGGTGTTCCATATTTCCATTTAGGAAACAGATAGAAATAGGAATGTTTATCGATCTCTACAAGATAATAAGATTGCCAGTCATACACTGTGTTATATTTCTTCTGGGCGAGTCCCATTGGTTCTAAGTGGCAACCCATATTTTGCCATGAAAAATAATGCAATCAACAGAGCATCAAATATCGATTCTGTTAAAATAATAATGAAGAATAGTGAACTGATAATAATACAGATAATATATACTTTTTCCGACGACCACATGCGAAAATGAGAAATAGCACACTATTTAGTTACTTCGAAAATGACAAATATCACCCTAGAGATGAAAAGTTAAATATCACACTAGAGTGACATGTGTATCTACAGCTATATGTATTGCATAATGGAATTGAAGTGTGCTTTGAAATTAATATTGCGAAAAACATCAGATAAACTTTAGAAGTGTCAGTTTTGCATATGCATCATTCTTATCATATACAAAACCGTGAAAATAGTATCTAAAATTCCATAAAACATGGATGCAGAGATTAATAGTGATGATCAATGTACTCCACCTGAAATTGAAGAGGCCGCAAAATTAACATCACTAAATTTACTGCCTGAAAATTCCAAAAGAAGGTACGAATACGCTTACGATCAATTTCTTTTATGGCGAAGAAATAAGGAAATAAGAAGCTCCTTGCGTTTTGCTTGCATACATGGTTGAACTTTCCAATAGAATCCAATGCTCAACATTATGAACTAATTATTCTATTTTGCGTACCACTTTATCCATTCACCACAATATAGATATCTCCAAATATAGTAAACTTAAGGCATTTTTAAAAAGGAAAAGTGACGGATATAAACCGAAAAAAGCTAAAATTTTGACGCAACAAGGAATTTGTGAATTTATAAATAAAGCTTCCGATGAGATTCATTTACTTACAAAGGTAAGTCATCGGTATTTAAACAAAGTCTATACATTTATTTAATTATGGTTTTCTTAGGTTGTATTGGTTATGGGTATATCTGGTGCATGTCGCAAGCAAGAACTTACCCAGTTATGTATAAATAACATTGAAGATTTGGAGACTGCGGCTGTCATTCAAATTAATAATACAAAAAATAAATGCTGTCGCAAGTTCACTATTACTGGAAACTGTTATAGCATATATAAAAAATATATGCCAATCTAAGACTGCCAACTACCGAAACACGCTTTTTTCTTAATTATAGAGACCAAAAATGCGCAAAACAAGTAGTGGGCATTAACAAAATTGGAAATATACCTAGAGTTGTGGCTAAATTTTTAAATCTAAAGGATCCTGAAAAATACACAGGGCACTCATTTCGCCGTTCTTCTGCTACTATATTAGTAGATGCAGGAGAAGATCTAACTTCTCTAAAAAGACATGGGGGTTGGAAATCGTCCAAAGTCGAATATGTTGACGATTCTGCTACTAACAGGTTAAATATTACCAATAAAATTATGGGTGCCATCAGCAGTACTTCGAAAGCCGCCACTCCGCCTCTTCGAGAAACTGACATCGAGTCTACTACTGTACATAGTGTACAAATAATAGAGAGAAATCTGTCTAACTCCTCATTGCAAAGTCCATTACAATTTACTAATAATAATAATAATAATATTACTTTTAATTTCTACAATTCTAAGCAGTAATCTTGTTCAATTGTTACTTTTCTTTGTAAAATTCTCAAATTCTCAAAATAAAGTGAAAATATATTAATTTTTTTGCAATTATTCATTAATCTGTGGTCATCGGAAAAATAGTGTACATTACTTGTGTGGAAAGTGCCATTTCACACTCGTGGGATTGACAACATTCTCCCACTCATGTGAAATGGGTCACTTTCCACACTAGTAACGTAATATACTATTCATGATATTCAGTGGTTTAGGAACTTACGAAATACACAATTTTATTTATTTAAGCTTTCGCAATGATGAAACGTATTTGAAGACATAAAGTACATAGTTCAGTTTAGTAGTGACCTATTTATATTTATTATTTTGAGGTAAAATGTCATAAACACTTCTTTACTGTAAATCGATGTTATATCCCTCAAAGGCATGAAATTCGAGGTTTCATTTAATCACAGAGTGTAAAAGTTTGAATCTTGAAAAAAATGATAAAGATACATTCCAACTGGTAAAATAATACATGAATTTTCTGTTAGTTAATACACATCCTACATAATATTCTCGATATTTGAGTCATTATTTCAATGCTTAGAAGAAATTGATATGTGGAGGAACTTAGAATACCAAAAAATCATAGAATCCTGGTAAGGCAATCTTTTCATCAAAAATGAGAACTAACAAGTTTTCGAAACTCAAGTTGTCTTGACGACTTCTCATTATCATGTCTCAGAGCAATTCAATCTATTTTCTTCCTCATCAAGAAACTTCAACCGCCACGTGACACCCAGCTGAAATTTAACGGAGCAACTCTAAGAAACCCTTTAAATATTCGCCATATTACAAATTGTACTTAGGCAAGAATTTCATTTTGGCAACCATTAATATTAATCTAGTGCCATCAATATAACGAAATTACTTCACTCTTAGCCACTCCCAGTGAGACGATTAAGGCACCAGCTTGCGGATACTGAAGGATTTATAAAGTTCTTCAGTATTCTGCTGGTTCACTCTACTTCCCTGTGTGCAGAGAAGTTATTTGGAAGGCATGTGTATGAGGGGGATGTAGAAACTATCACGCTTTAATTTCTCTGCGAAGTACAGGAATGCGGAATAATAATAAATCTTTGATCTCATCGTTTCGATATTTGCACTTTTATGGAGTAGAATTGTCTATAAAATCCATAATAAGAAATCATAATTTTGTTGGTAACCCTTGACAAAATGCAAAAATAATTCAAGCACGGCTCATTGCTTATTTAGGCAACTCCAGCTCTAGCAATAGCACATTGCAGAAACAATTTTATTGTTTTAGATTGAATTTTGGAATAATTTAAAATGTCTTCCGGCGTTTCTGAAACATTTCACCTAGCTTTAAGTAAAAATCACCAATCTGGATGAAAATTCTTCAACAAAAACTTGTGTTGAAGTAAAAATCATCTCTCAAATTTATAGTCATCAGAATAATACATATTTAAACAACTACGTACGAAGTAGATATTAAATTTATGTGCAGGAAAATACTTCGACTTAGAAAAATTATTTCAGCTGATCTAGAAATTATTTTCAATGACAGCGACATGTCTTTAAATCAATTAGAATCCGAGATTTATGGAATTTCGCGCATTTTATCCATTTCTATAGACATTTAACTTATACTGAATGCTTAACAATATTAATATGATTATTTCTTGATATTTCTAACATACAATAGATACATTCAAGTCAAGTCATTTATTCATTCATTCAAGAAAAATATTTACAGAATATTCCCAAATAATACATGTTTCACAGTGCTATTATAATTATTACTATTATTTATTTAAGTATTTAAAATGTTTTGAGGACATTCCCAAATAATACATTAAATTAAATATACAAATATGATATTAATATTATTTCTAAAACATTATAAGAACTATCTACAAAAATTAATTCAAAAGTTTTTTAATTTAGTAATTTTGTTTTAATTGAAGAGTTTTTATTTTAGGAATCGAAATTTGAAGGATGTCAATTGACTGAGACATGTTATTTAAGATCATGCATGATTCTTTTCACTTTCAGTTCAAGCCTCAAGCCTGTCCTGAAGATGCCACCTGTAATGGTTGGCGAAACGTCTGCATCAAGTCGAGCTATTGTGACGCGGAATCCATACGGAAGCCAAGATTTTTCACAATTCTTTTAGTGGCATATTGAAATCGGTGGTATGATAACAGAAAAAGTTGTGGTATGCCCAGATACACGACAATTGAATCGATAATCGTTATTGCTTGTAAGAATGAATGTTTTGGTTTAGGCTAACTTTGAATACTAGCAACAGCTACACGATTTTTAAAATTTCATAGAAAATTACTAGGAAACACTTGCTGAAAGGAGCGTTGAAAACATAAGCGTTCGTATACAGGGTTTTGCATGTAAACCGTTGGTGTTTCCTATGTAGTTTAAAAAAATTAACGGTGTGACCCCTCATGTCTTTTTATAAAAAAATTTCACACAAACATGGGGTCAAACTGCTTCCGTTCCGATCTATAGATTTACAAATTTAAAAAAATTAAGTGTTTCCTAATATGTCGGAAACCACTATATTTTCCTTCAATTTTGGTATGTGGTATCTAGGTTGAAGACTTTTCTTTTCCATTAACAATTGCTTTTTGATGGAGAAACTTATTTTTTCTTCATTTACATCCGTTCTTAACAAAATTGGTCTCCAGAATTTTTCTTGTACATAGAACGATTTTCGAGAAAAAAATGAATAAACATAATATATCCCAAAACCTCTAAAACCGGGCTACAATCTACATGAATGTCAAGGTGTGCTTTGAAAATGTGCATTTTCTGACACGTACCAAATGTTGAATTGTCGCAATTAATTATTATTAAACTTCGTGTGTATTCTTTTTTATTTGTTCAAAAATAAATTTGATTATTAATTTTTTTAATAATCGCTGCGTTACCACTGAAGAGATGACTCGAATGCATTTCTGCTATGGATTAGCAAATGACAACTCATTGCAAGCAAGACGACTGTATGATGAGAGGTAGTCAGAAAGGCGCTTGCCGTGTTCGACCAAATTTACTCAACTTCATCGCCGAATACAAGAAACTGGCACGTTATCAAAAAGCAAAGATATCGTTGGTATGTCTCTTCCAGTAAGAACTCCGGAAGTAGCACATCATTCAAATAATTGAAAATGCGCCCAGTATTAGTACAAGAAAAATTGCTGGCGACCTTAATGTCAACGCTAAAACAGTATGAACTATTTTAAGGCAAAATCAGCTATACCCTTACCACTTCCAACGTGTACAAGCTCTATAACAACGCGATTTTCCTCTTCGACATGATTGGTGTTGGTGGCTAGAGGAAAAACATTTATCGTTTCCAAATTTCTCGCCTAATATTTTGTTCACGGGTGAGGCAAATTTCTCAAGAGATGGTATTACCAACTTTCACAATAACCATATTTGGGAGCAAGAAAATCCTCATGTCATATTGGCAGCAAGACACCAGGTAACGTTTACTATTAACGTGTGGGTGGGAAGTTTTGGGGACTATTTGATTCGACCATATTTTCTTCCAAATCGATTGGACGGTGAATCCTATCTGCATTTTCTTATTATGTGCTACCTGAACTCCTGGCATATTCACCTTTAGCAATGAGACGTTCCTTCTGGTTGACGCGCGATGGAGCCCCTCCTCATTTTGCTGTAATTGTTCGGGAGTACTTCAATAAGGCATTTCCAAATCGCTGGATTAAGGAGGGGTCATCTTAAAGAACTAGTATACACTACTAGTAGATGTACTGGGCTACCACGGGCTCAGGATATCCGGTCTCCACTTCCGGTCTAGCTGTCGATGTGCATCCGGTGCATGAGCTCGTTCTTATCAGTTTGAAAGGATGTAGGTGATAAGGATTTTATTTTATTTGTAAAGAGTATACAGGGTGTGTTCAAAAAGTGTGTCACATGTACAGAGTCACGTGACTAACACATGGCAGCATGGCGGCCCTAAGGTCCAACTGTCATGGCGGCCATAAGAACCAACTGTCATGGCGACCATAAGGTCCAGCTGTCATGGCGGCCATAAGGTCCAACTGTCATGGCGACCATAAGGACCAGCTGTCATGGCGTTCATAAGGACCAGCTGTCATGGCGACCATAAGAACCAGCTGTCATGGCGACCATAAGAACAAGCTGTCATGGCGACCATAAGAACCAGCTGTCATGGCGACCATAAGAACCAGCTGTCATGGCGGCCATAAGGACCAGCTGTCATGGCGACCATAAGGACCAGCTGTCATGGCGATCATAAGGACCAGCTGTCATGGCGATCATAAGGACCAGCTGTCATGGCGGCCATAAGGACCAGCTGTCATGGCGATCATAAGGACCAGCTGTCATGGCGACCATAAGAACCAACTGTCATGGCGACCATAAGAACCAGCTGTCATGGCGGCCATAAGGACCAGCTGTCATGACGACCATAAGTACCAGCTGTCATGGCGACCATAAGGTCCAGCTGTCATGGCGACCATAAGGTACAGCTGTCATGGCGAACCCAAGGTACAGACTGCTTCGTGGAGGGGGCTCCGCCACCTCTAGGAAGCAATCTGTACCTTTGGTCCAAAGGTACAGGCTGCTTCATGGAGATGTCACCACCACGTGACAGCTGTCATCGAAGGTACAGAATGCTTCGTGGAGATGTCGCCACCACGTGACAGCTGTCATGGCGACCCTTGGGTACAGGCTGCTTCATGGAGATGTCGCCACCATATGACAGCTGTCATGGTGAACCAAAGGTACAGGTTGCTTCGTGTAGGTGTCACCAACACGTGGCAGCTGTCATGGTGAGCTAAAGGTACAGAACGCTTCGTGGAGATGTCGCCACCACGTGACAGCTGTCATGGCGACCCTTGGGTACAGGCTGCTTCATGGAGATGTCGCCACCATATGACAGCTGTCATGGTGAACCAAAGGTACAGGTTGCTTCGTGTAGGTGTCACCAACACGTGGCAGCTGTCATGGTGAGCTAAAGGTACAGAACGCTTCGTGGAGATGTCGCCACCACGTGACAGCTGTCATGGCGACCCTTGGGTACAGGCTGCTTCATGGAGATGTCGCCACCATATGACAGCTGTCATGGTGAACCAAAGGTACAGGTTGCTTCGTGTAGGTGTCACCAACACGTGACAGCTGTCATGGTGAGCTAAAGGTACAGGCTGCTTCGTGTAGGTGTCACGTGACAGATGTCATGGCGGACCGAAGGTACAGGCTGCTTCGTGTAGGTGTCACCACCACGTGACAAAGACTGCTTTGTCATTGTTTCAATCCGGCGACCATAGTTTACGAACGATGATGACGTCACTGCTTCGAACCGATGACAGTAACTGATTCAATCCGACGACCATAGTTCACGAACGATGATGACGTCATCATCGTTCACGAACTATGATGGGCTAATGAGGAATAAAATGTGAATAATCATAATGATTGAATTACATTCATACACATGTTTTTTCGCATGATTCAACACATGCTTTAACATTCAGACAAGTGTTTCAACATTCAGACACGTGTTTCAACATTCAGACACGTGTTTCAACATTCAGACACGTGTTTCAACATTCAGACACGTGTTTCAGCATTCAGACACGTGTTTCAGACACGTGTTTCAACATTCAGACACGTGTTTCAACATTCAGACACGTGTTCCAGCATTCATACCTATTTAACATGTATTTGATACCTGATTTTGACAGAACCGTAGAAGCACCTAACCGCGCGATCAGACATACACAATATAAAATCATCATCTAGTATATAAACAAATGCTTATTAACATATGTTCCAGTATGATTTCGATTCGCCTTCAGGCATGATGAAGATTGTTAAGCAAAAAGACTCGTTGAGTATTATGAACTTAGGCTCAAGCAATGAGAATGTTGAACAACCACAACGTCACAGCTCTTTGCTGCCTAATACTCTACGAACAATAATCTGTGGTCCAAGTAATTGTGGGAAAACAAATGTGATGTTATCTCTATTGTTAGATGCAAACGGTCTGAAATTTGAAAACGTGTACATATATTCAAAGTCTTTACACCAACCAAAATACCAGTTACTAAAGGAGACATTGAAGAAAATTGAGGGGCTTGGATATTTTCCTTGTACCGAAAGTGATGAGGTCATAGACCCCACAGAAGCGAGGCCTAATTCAATCATAATATTCGATGACGTGATGTTTGAGAAACAGGAGAAAATTCGTGCTTATTTTTCAAGAGGGAGACACAACTCAATTGATAGTTTCTATCTTTGCCAGTCTTTTGCTAAATGTCCAAAACATGGATTGCGCGACAATGCCAATTGCTTGATTATTTTCAAACAGGATGAGCTCAATTTGAAACATATATTCACCGATCATATAAGTACCGACATGTCACTCGAAAAATTCAAAGAGATATGTAGCGTATGTTGGAAAGATAAATATGGATTCCTTATGATAAACAAAGACTGTGATATGAACAAAGGACGTTATCGCAAAGGTTTTGATAGTTATATATACATCTAACATGTATATATACTTTCATTTGAAATAGACAACCCGCTCAGCATGGACGTGGGTGTGAGTAACACGCTTAAAGAAAAACAACAATTGAAGAAAAAAATTTGGGAGTTAGCAAACGTTGTGAGGAAAAAATATATGGCTGTGAAATTGGGTAAAGCTGAAAATGATGAGATTCTAGATAATATGTTCAGGAATGTATCTAAACCTCTGGAGGAAATTGCGAAAAATGCTGAAATAATCAAACAAAATTCGTTGGTTAAACCTAAAAGTATTGTTTCTACAGCAACACAAATGGAGAACATACCAATCCCAAATATTGTAACTGAAGGGGAAGAGTTCGTATATAACCCCCAAAATACTGAGGAGGATGTGTTTACCCTCGAACCTACTATCGATCAGATTCGTGAAGAATTCAGAAAACATAAGAAAGATAATGCAGAGGCTACAGAGGAGTTTCTGCAACAATACCCCACATTAGCACGTTATTACTTGGAAGGATTCCTATTGGATGATGATGTCAAGAAATACGATGATAGAATGGGATTGCAATATAATTCAACTTTAGACAAATGGTTCATGGGTAATCAACCTATAGAAATTGATAGTGAGAGTAATATAATTATCAAGGGTACTCCGTTCAAGGGTACCACAGGACTGTATAATTTGATATTTTATAGAGATGTTCTACCTGATACTTACACTGTGGAAGATGGGAAAAATTACAGTCAAATGATGGAAATGACTAGTGCCCATAGGCGTAATAACGATCCAGCTGATCGAATAAGAAACATTGTAAAATACAAAAATGTACTGAAACCTTTGATTAATTCCATGAAAAGACCCAGAGCCAAAACATACACTGGAAGTGCATATATCAAAAATGATATGGTTGAATATAACGAGAAACCTATCGAATATGTTTATTGGGATGACGTTAACGAAATTGTGGATAGACTGAGACTTCTTGTTGCATCCTCGCATGCAGGTAACCATAATCATCACAATGAGATAATCTCTATAATAGAAGAATTGATAGAGGCAGGGGTAATTGAACAAAAACCAGGTGTAAGACAAATTCATCTCAGTTATAAAGATGGTTTCAATGGATAAGTTTGGCAGAGCCTCCTCTTCCATGTGGATATATGATACAAATGTATTTAATAATAATTTCAAACAAGTTCACGGACAAGGATTATTCCTAACGAGCGATGGAAGTTATGATATGGAAAATCGTAGATTGTGTAACGTAAAATCACCGAATGATGATGGAGATGTTGCAAATAAAGTATATGTTGATAAATTAACACACAAACTGAATCTGAAAACGGAAACCAGTCTTAAAGATACCTTCAATGTTAGGGTTGATAATTTGATCAAAGATATCAACAAGGATCTGGATGAACATAACTTAACGAATGATAAGGTTATTCTCAACATTGATAAACATCTGATGGACATTCAGAATAAATATAATGAAATGGGAATCTATATAAAATCAGAGTATAAAACAATCAGTGATAGTGTGAGGGAAAACAGAAATGAATTGGAAGAGATCAATAACACATTTAACAGTATGAACATGCGTCTAAATGACATTACTAGTAAAGTGGAGGCGTTAGAACGACGGATGACATCTGTGGAACCTTCTAAGAAGAGACCTTCATCATCCATAACATCAAAGCAGGCCTCTGTGAAACGTATATCTCCAAATCCTGTGAATATACCCAAAAAATTAATTCTACACTAGATTTCCACATTGATAAGATGAGTGAAAACAAGTTGTTCATGAGCTTCATGAGCACAGAAGAAAGAACGTTTACCAGCGTCGAACATACATAAAAGGACTTCAATATAGGTGGAAGGGGTAGGAATATGCAATACGACTAGGACGATGAATCAAGAGTCAAGACTGAGATATTTGAAACATATATTGTTAAGATTATACTTAAGTCTTGACTCTTGATTCATCGTCCTAGTCGTATTGCATATTCCTACCCCTTCCACCTATATTGAAGTCCTTTTATGTATGTTCGACGCTGGTAAACGTTCTTTCTTCTGTGCTCATGAAGCTCATGAACAACTTGTTTTCACTCATCTTATCAATGTGGAAATCTAGTGTAGAATTAATTTTTTGGGTATATTCACAGGATTTGGAGATATACGTTTCACAGAGGCCTGCTTTGATGTTATGGATGATGAAGGTCTCTTCTTAGAAGGTTCCACAGATGTCATCCGTCGTTCTAACGCCTCCACTTTACTAGTAATGTCATTTAGACGCATGTTCATACTGTTAAATGTGTTATTGATCTCTTCCAATTCATTTCTGTTTTCCCTCACACTATCACTGATTGTTTTATACTCTGATTTTATATAGATTCCCATTTCATTATATTTATTCTGAATGTCCATCAGATGTTTATCAATGTTGAGAATAACCTTATCATTCGTTAAGTTATGTTCATCCAGATCCTTGTTGATATCTTTGATCAAATTATCAACCCTAACATTGAAGGTATCTTTAAGACTGGTTTCCGTTTTCAGATTCAGTTTGTGTGTTAATTTATCAACATATACTTTATTTGCAACATCTCCATCATCATTCGGTGATTTTACGTTACACAATCTACGATTTTCCATATCATAACTTCCATCGCTCGTTAGGAATAATCCTTGTCCGTGAACTTGTTTGAAATTATTATTAAATACATTTGTATCATATATCCACATGGAAGAGGAGGCTCTGCCAAACTTATCCATTGAAACCATCTTTATAACTGAGATGAATTTGTCTTACACCAGGTTTTTGTTCAATTACCCCTGCCTCTATCAATTCTTCTATTATAGAGATTATCTCATTATGGTTACCTGCATGCGAGGATGCAACAAGAAGTCTCAGTCTATCCATAATTTCGTTAACGTCATCCCAATAAACATATTCGATAGGTTTCTCGTTATATTCAAGCATATCATTTTTGATATATGCACTTCCAGTGTATGTTTTGGCTCTGGGTCTTTTCATGGAATTAATCAAAGGTTTCAGTACATGTTTGTATTTCACTATGTATCTTATTCGATCAGCTGGATCGTTATTACGTCTATGGGCACTAGTCATTTCCATCATTTGACTGTAATTTTTCCCATCTTCCACAGTGTAAGTATCAGGTAGAACATCTCTGTAAAATATCAAATTATACAGTCCTGTGGTACCCTTGAACGGAGTACCCTTGATAATTATATTACTCTCACTATCAATTTCTATAGGTTGATTACCCATGAACCATTTGTCTAAAGTTGAATTATATTGCAATCCCATTCTATCATCGTATTTCTTGACATCATCATCCAATAGGAATCCTTCCAAGTAATAACGTGCTAATGTGGGGTATTGTTGCAGAAACTCCTCTGTAGCCTCTGCATTATCTTTCTTATGTTTTCTGAATTCTTCACGAATCTGATCGATAGTAGGTTCGAGGGTAAACACATCCTCCTCAGTATTTTGGGGGTTATATACGAACTCTTCCCCTTCAGTTACAATATTTGGGATTGGTGTGTTCTCCATTTGTGTTGCTGTAGAAACAATACTTTTAGGTTTAACCAACGAATTTTGTTTGATTATTTCAGCATTTCTCGCAATTTCCTCCAGAGGTTTAGATACATTCCTGAACATATTATCTAGAATCTCATCATTTTCAGCTTTACCCAATTTCACAGCCATATATTTTTTTCCTCACAACGTTTGCTAACTCCCAAATTTTTTTCTTCAATTGTTGTTTTTTCTTTAGCACACCCACGTCCATGCTGAGCGGGTTGTCTATTTTAAATGAAAGTATATATACATGTTAGATGTATATATAACTATCAAAACCTTTGCGATAATGTCCTTTGTTCATATCACAGTCTTTGTTTATCATAAGGAATCCATATTTATCTTTCCAACATACGCTACATATCTCTTTGAATTTTTCGAGTGACATGTCGGTACTCACATGATCGGTGAATATATGTTTCAAATTGAGCTCATCCTGTTTGAAAATAATCAAGCAATTGGCATTGTCGCGCAATCCATGTTTTGGACATTTAGCAAAAGACTGGCAAAGATAGAAACTATCAATTGAGTTGTGTCTCCCTCTTGAAAAATAAGCACGAATTTTCTGCTGTTTCTCAAACATCACGTCATCGAATATTATGATTGAATTAGGCCTCGCTTCTGTGGGGTCTATGACCTCATCACTTTCGGTACAAGGAAAATATCCAAGCCCCTCAATTTTCTTCAATGTCTCCTTTAGTAACTGGTATTTTGGTTGGTGTAAAGACTTTGAATATATGTACACGTTTTCAAATTTCAGACCGTTTGCATCTAACAATAGAGATAACATCACATTTGTTTTCCCACAATTACTTGGACCACAGATTATTGTTCGTAGAGTATTAGGCAGCAAAGAGCTGTGACGTTGTGGTTGTTCAACATTCTCATTGCTTGAGCCTAAGTTCATAATACTCAACGAGTCTTTTTGCTTAACAATCTTCATCATGCCTGAAGGCGAATCGAAATCATACTGGAACATATGTTAATAAGCATTTGTTTATATACTAGATGATGATGTTATATTGTGTATGTCTGATCACGCGGTTAGGTACTTCTACGCTTCTGTCAAAAATCAGGTATCAAATACATGTTAAATAGGCATGAATGTTGAAACACGTGTCTGAATGTTGAAACACGTGTCTGAATGCTGAAACACGTGTCTGAATGTTGAAACACGTGTCTGAAACACGTGTCTGAATGCTGAAACACGTGTCTGAATGTCGAAACACGTGTCTGAAACACGTATCTGAATGCTGAAACACGTGTCTGAATGTTGAAACACGTGTCTGAAACACGTGTCTGAATGCTGAAACACGTGTCTGAATGCTGAAACACGTGTCTGAATGTTGAAACACGTGTCTGAAACACGTGTCTGAATGCTGAAACACGTGTCTGAATGTTGAAACACGTGTCTGAATGCTGAAACACGTGTCTGAATGCTGAAACACGTGTCTGAATGTTGAAACACGTGTCTGAAACACGTGTATGAATGCTGAAACACGTGTCTGAATGTTGAAACACGTGTCTGAAACACGTGTCTGAATGCTGAAACACGTGTCTGAATGTTGAAACACGTGTCTGAAACACGTGTCTGAATGCTGAAACACGTGTCTGAATGCTGAAACACGTGTCTGAATGTTGAAACACGTGTCTGAAACACGTGTCTGAATGTTAAAGCATGTGTTGAATCATGCGATAAAACATGTGCATGAATGTATTACAAACATTATGATTATTCACATTTTATTCCTCATTAGCCCATCATAGTTCGTGAACGATGATGACGTCATCATCGTTCGTAAACTATGGTCGCCGGGTTGAATCAGTTACTGTCATTGGCTTGAAGCAGTGACGTCATCATCGTTCGTGAACGATGGTCGCCGGATTGAATCAGTTACTGTCATTGGCTTGAAGCAGTGACGTCATCATCGTTCGTGAACGATGGTCGCCGGATTGAATCAGTTACTGTCATTGGCTTGAAGCAGTGACGTCATCATCGTTCGTGAACGATGGTCGCCGGATTGAATCAGTTACTGTCATTGGCTTGAAGCAGTGACGTCATCATCGTTCGTGAACGATGGTCGCCGGATCTTCAATTCAATAAAACACCACTTACTCGTCAAAATCCTTATGTATTTCGATATACATAAAGCTATAGTCTGATGTTCTCACCCACCCCCAATTTGTATGCATCATATTGATTTTCCCTACATCAGCGGTAAATATTCTCTCTTATCTCGAGTGTTGAAGCCGATAAAGTTGTCACATTCAGAATAGCGAATATTCATTGATATCAATTCGTTGAAGCTTCTTTCTTCAATCTCAAACTTGAAGAATCTCAAATAAATCTACAGGTAATAATAGTCAAACATATTCATTTAGCCCTGACCAACACACAGGCCCTCGTAGGCTCGCAAATGATAACAATGTTGCATACAAAATAGCTTTAGGTTAGTTACATGGGAAATATCGATATTCTCAAATAAAAGGTAATAAAAGTGGGGTAATTTCTACAGCAGATATTTAACCTCAAAGATTCATCTGTTCAATGTTTGAGTCCTCATCGAACCATCATAGTTCGTGAACGATGATGTCAGCTTGTTGAATCACGTGCTAAACAAGTGTCTGAATGTTGATAATGATCGCTTATGAAGAAGATACTATAGCTCTACTCAATGTTCAGACTTTTATGAAGCATGTGTTTGAATGTCATATAGATTAGCGCTTATGAAGATATTCATATGATTATGTAAACCCGTGAACAAAAATGTGTTTATCATTATAATCTTTTACGCGAACGTATGGAGTTTGTAAAAGTCGTGCTCGTGAAGGAAAATAGTACAGATTGCTAATGGAGATATTTATATAATTATTATTGGTATTTTATTCCTCATCAGCCCATCATAGTTCGTGAACGATGATGCCAGGCTGTTGAATCACGTGCTAAACAAGTGTCTGAATGATGATAATGATCGCTTATGAAGAAGATACTATAGCTCTACTCAATATTCAGACTTTTATGAAGCACGTGTTTGAATGTCGTATAGATTAGCGCTTATGAAGATATTCATATGGTTATTATCCACATCTATTCCTCATCATAGTTCTACCTCTTGGGAGGTTGGGGAAATGAGTTCGATCTCTATAAAACTCCCTCGCATATATGTTTCCCATTGAAATTGATTGAATTTTATAAAAAGCCAACTATCCTATGAAGAAATGTGTGTCGATGAAAAATGTTTTATTAGTATATTTTTGTATACTGAAAAAATTATATTAGCACATCTATATGTTTAAGATGATTAAAAAAATGTATTTTGTTATATAGCAATCGAGCTGTACAGACAGTTCGAATAATCATCGTGATGCGTAACACCGCTTCGTCTAGATTCTGTATAGGGCTACACCCAGCAGCAGCTAGATTTCGGATCATATTATGCGATTTACAATCAATATGATTCGAATATATACATACTATATGTGTGATTTAAAATAAAGTATTCTCATCGCGTTTGAAGGTGATCGGCGTATCTTTCTTATCTCTCTCGAGCGAGCTGTAGCTCTACCGCAAAATATGATAGTGAATATTGTTCAACCTTATTTGAATTATATAGGATAATTTATGTAACATACATGAATGAATATTATAGCGAATTATGTTTACTTCGGAACTAATTTTGGAAAAACATTTAATATATTCATATTACTTTCGGATAACTTATGAAACTACTTTAACATTGAAGGATCGCACATCATTACGATAATTCCAAGTTGAATACATTGCTGTTGGACATGATTTAACACAACCTTATCGCACAAGTAAGCTAATGATACATACTTATAATATTATAACGAATATTGTACTCGCTAGTACTAATCAAGCAAAAAGTCCTTAGATGATTTAATAGTTATTTCTGCAAACGCTTCATAATATCGCTATTATGAGAAGCAGCATTTTTGTAAACTATCACATGTTAGATGTTATGGCCCTTATTGAAGACTTGTGGGGGCAGACAATGCGCCGCGTACGATATCATTATAACTCAGACAAAACCCTGCGACTAACGGCATGTACAAACAACCTCACATTTCATTGAAGGCTCCTGCAAGGTAGATACCTCGCTGAAGACCTGCGTGATAGACATCATTATACCTGCACACTCTGTATAACCTCACATACACACCTGTCTCGTTGGAGATCGCGCCAGCTCCATTCAAATTCACATGAATAACGTCATACATAAACAATCTGTATAACCTCACATTCCATACCCCATTGAAGTCTCCCAACTCCATTTTGTATACTAAAAATAATTTCCATATATGTTTAAGATGATTGAAATTGCATTTTGTAATAGCAATCAAGTAAGGTACAGACAGCTTGAATAAACGTTTTTGAAAGTAATTTCCTTATAAACATCGCGTTTGAGAGAGATGCAGAAGATATCATTTCTATACTATATATAACATTCCATCTATGCATTCAAGGAACAGCAGCCCTCCCATGATACCTCCGATGAATGCCCGGTCTCTTTCAAAAATCACGTGACTGACGACATGTACAAACAACACTATTTCAAAACCCCTATGGGCTAGCGCTATGAAGTCTCACATTCCATACCTCGCTTCGTGACATACCTGCATGACTAACGTCATGTAAAACAATTACCTGCATCATATAGACTGCAATATACTCGCACTTATCACTCAGACCGGATACCCTGCGGTTATATCTACAACATTAAAATCGCTTGTTCTCAATTCCTCCATAGCTGAGCGGTTAAGGAATTGGCTTTGGATTTCATTTCTCGGGTTCGATTCCCGTGTGTAGAAAAATATTTTGATGCTGCTTTACATTGAAGTTCTCCCTAACCTCACATATTGCTTGCTGTCTACCTTGAACGATCTTGTATATACAAGCTGATCGCTCTACCACCAAGGTCAGAGACGACCACACCCTAGAGGTCACACCATCTACCCAGCCGCGCATGCGCTACTGGTTGCCTACATCTGATAAGGCTCTCTGTCTGGCGGGCCAAAGTAAGGCCCTGCCTACTACTACTACTACTCCCATTGAGATCATAGAAGAGCTGCAGAATCGAATAATTCACTCCTGTAACACTGTCATTGAGGCGACGAGTAGAAGCTTGAATTAGGGCCAATGGCGGCCAATTTCAACATTTCATTTAGTTTCATAATTTTTTGTGATAGTTATCAGTTATTTATAGTTATCAGAGAGTTTTGTAGATCGTTAGATTTCAAGTAATCTGTGTTCGTATTAGCATTTGGCAAGGTGGTGTACTAGAATGAGGGGCGTATTTACATATGGGGTAAATGGGCACTTCAGGACATAATAATATGCTTATACAAACTTTTTCATAAAAAATTTCAGGAATCACCACCAGAACAGTTTTACATTATCTACTTAGGAAACACTGTTGCTAGTTCTAGCCCGGTTTTTAGCGGTTTTGGGATAAGCAATGACGTTGATTTAACTTTTTTCCCAAAAACCGTTCGATTTACAAGAAAAACTCATGAGACCAATTTTGTTAAGAAAGGATGGAAAATCAAGAAAAAATTGTTGTGTCCAGCAAAAATCAGTGGCGTATCATTTATTTTAACTTATATATAAATTCTCGGAAAATAGGTCACACTAACATATATGCTTATTATTTTCGTCTTTACGTACGTTTCATTCTCACGACCATCATTAGAAGACTTATCAATGTCTAACACGGGATTTCTTAAAACCAATTGTATCAGTACGAGACGTCCCAATCGCACCAATTTCAATAAAAAATGCCCACGTCGCCGAAACGAACAGAAACAAAAGTAATCGAAATTGTAACACATTATTGTCTTAAGTATATGAATATGTATCAAGAATCCACTGCATATCAGTTCTTATAACGACTAAAACCAAAATTTAGAACGCTCAAGTATCCACTTTCGAACCAGACGTTAAAGATTTATGAGGTAATAGAAAAAGGTTGTCAGACCTTATTAGAAATATTGCTATTTGAGCATTCAACATAAAATATACTTTTAACATTATAAAGACGCATGTAGGATTTTGCGAGGGTTTTAATTAATTAAATTAGTATAAATCTGACATAATGATTGAATGTCTGTTCTAAGATTTGAACCCTTGGAGTCACGTTTTATGTGAATCATCTCCAACATAGATCTTTTATAATAACTGGTTTCCGTAGGTAATTGATCGTTATAATCAAAACATTCGGAAAAATCTCTTTTGCAATGTAGTGAAACTTATTTTGTGGTTGCCGGTTGTGACCAAGACTTTCAATAGTCACCTGGTGCTCAGGATACCCTGATTATCTAGGTCATCTCCATGGATTGATTTTTAATATGCTCTGAAATGCAATTTGAACTACGGCGCACCTGGGGATCAGGACATCCTGGTACTATTGTCGTCTCCAGGGAATTCGTGAAACTATTTTTTGGAATTGGATGAAACCTGCTAGGGAGGTTCACTTGAGCATACGGGTCGTGGACCAAGATTTTCCATAGTCACTTGGTGGTCAGGATACCCTGATGACCCGGATCATCTCCATGGTTTGTTTTTTAATATGCTCTGGAAAGCAACCAAATTCGTCTCTCGGGAGTTTTTGGGGTCGCTGAATGCGATTCCAGTGCCGGATTTGAACTACGGCGCACCTGGTGCTCAGTACATCCTGTTACTATCGTCGTCTTCAGGGAATTCGCAGAAATACCTTCTCCAAAGGAATGGAACCTGTTAGGGAGGTTACTTGAGTCATAGTCATGACCCGTATGCTCAAGAGAAAAAATAAAATAAAATACGAAACTTTGACACGAGTTAATGTGGCGATTATATCGCTCCTATTTGTTAATTTATTTATAAACGCTCAGCGCATAATTTCATACAATTTGTGAATAATCATATTTTTGTAAATGAAAAACTACACACAAGCATTAATATATATTTTAAGATAAAATTAATACTTTAAAGTACAATTTTATTCCTTCGCAAAATGTTAAACAGTTATAAATATATGCTTCAAGGAATAAAAATATTTGCAAAAGTTGAAATTTATATTATTATTTACAAAAAAAATTCTTTTCATTAATAGAATTATCGCAGATCGAATCTTGCACTGGAATCGGTGTTTAGCAAGGGCGGTGTTATAAACTGCCTAACAGATCGCGCTGTTAAATTGTCCCACCCAGAGGACCGTCCCAAAAATTTAAAAATTGTTCGTAACTCACTGGAAATTAATGGCTACCCAAAAACATTCTTCAATCCCATCATCGAAGAAAGAATAAACAAAATTTATAATGAATCATAGATAAATAACATAAATGGTAATACAGATAATTTTATAACATTACCATACATTCCGGAGACCTCAGAGAAAATTAAGAAATGTTTAAATAAGTATCATATAAATCTTGCGCATAAACCTACTAACTGTGTTGGTAAATATTTTTCAAATCTAAAAGCTTTAATACCTGAAGATAAACAAACCAACACAGAATACAAATTGAATTGTTTAGATTGCGATAGAACAGAAATCTCTGAACAATATTTACAAAAAAGAACGTATGAATAGAATAAGGAACAAAAACTTAGTAAATTCCACCGCCCTTACTGAACACTGTTTTGATTATAACCATCAATTCGATTACGAAAATGTTAATAGTTCAACTAAGGAAACCAATTATTATAAAAGAACTATTCTGGAGATGACATAAAACGTGACTCCAAGTCTGTAAATCATAGAACAGACGTTCAATCATCAAGTTAAATTTATACTAATCCAATTAATTAAACCCTTGCAAATTCCTACATGCGTGTTTACAATGTTATGTTATGTTCATTTGAAATATTTTTATAAAAAGACATGATGAATCACACCCTTCAATTTTTTAGACTGGTTGGTAATTTAAAATAAGCTGTAAGATGAAGTGATGGAAATATTATATCATATAGATTGAAGTACATATTATTTCTGGTACTTATGCTACTAAAGAAAGGAAAAAATAAATATTTATTATTTATTTTCTATTTACAATGCATATTTCGTTCTGTTTGAAATGAAAATGAATATGAATCCTTCTGAGGCTATTGTATCTTGGAGCTATGTTAAATGTACAACCACCATAAATATATTTATTCATCTGTAAGGTCAACAAACTGTATAACATCATAACGCATTAAAAAATCTTAAGGGCTAGTGACCTTCGGCAAAGATGTGAATTACCGACCAATACTTAAGCGTCATAAATGATCCAAACCCTGTCTTAAATAACTGTACTAAGGCATTCACTAAATTGAAGGGTCCGCTCAGTGAAATGAAAATTGCACCAATTTATTTTATAGGGTGCAATTTTCGGAACGCTTCTAAACCCAAACTAATCTAGCTAGAATAAATTTAGCGAAAGACGTTTTAGGCCCCTTTGAACGGTTTCTCTTGAAATCATTTATTGCTTCAACTCGAGGTCACTACTTTGTAACAACTTTGTACAACTATTTAAATAAATTCCGTTTATATTCCTTAGAGAATTTGGAATGGGGATTAAATTACTATGACCTTTCAGCTGCAAATGTAACTGATATATCTCTACTTTCTTGAGATAAGACATTATAGACGGTTTTAAATTACTCATATTTCATTTACGATACGATTTACTGTAGCAGGCTTAAATGTTTTTGATAAATATTCAAAAATATGTAGATCTATATACCGTCTTTGAAGCACAACACGGACAGAGCATAAATGTCTTAAATTGGTTCAAATATGCTGCTTTGAAAAATAAATAACAATTAACAAGTTAAAATATGGAGTCTTTTCAACTCCCACTTTTTGCAATGTTTCACTTAGTTTTTATTAACTTATACAAAAGGGTAATTTAAAATTATTTCCATTTTTACCAGTTAGCACACAACTTAGTTTATTCAAAATCCGTTGATTCCCCTAAAATATTGTCCCATTCATATGAGATACATCATAGCATTGTTTATTTTTTCACAATCTTTCATAGAACAATGCAATTGAAATAAAATTATATTCAGTAAATACGTTATATGAATGTTATGGAATCCGATAACACAAAAACCTTGAATAGTTGATAGGCTTGATCGGACCATAGCCTTAAGATATCAGTGATGAGAAGGGGATTACCCAATGAAAAGTGCCACAGAACATTATGTACGAGGGCAAGGTGAAAAAACTCCATCAAACAAAACAGATGGCACCACAATCGAAAATCCCATGTGACATTTATGATGTACCATCTTTTACTAGAACGCATAAAAATTTTCAGACCGATATGTCATTCAGTTCTATTCTGAGACCCATCGAAAGCAAGCAACCTTGAAGATTTTTGTAAACATGGAAAAAAGTAAATTTCGTGTCTTGCGTGGAAAAAACATTATGCAAATCAAAGCATCGCTTGTTAAACATTACGAGAACTCTTCACCATCGATTGGAACGAGTCACAAGTGGTTTACTGATTTTCGTTATTGTAGTATAACCAAAAAGGACGCCGAACGTCCTGGTCGTCTAATTGAGGTTACAACGTCAGAAATCGTCCATAAAATTTATGGTATGATATTACACGATCGGCGAGTCAAAGTGCACGAGATTGCAGAGGCTATGGGCATTTTGCATGAATATTTTTGAATCGCGTTTGCTCTCTGTTGACAACAAACGCGACAGATGTGTCAAAGGATGTGATGTTCAAGCATGATTAGAAGAACTTTTTGCGTTGTTTCGTAACCGTGAACGAAACATGGATCCATCATAACACACCAGAAACCAAAGAACAGTCGAAACAGTGAACTTGTCCTGGCGAATTCGACGCCGATTTGAAGCGAAAGCGGCAGCAATTGGCAAAGAAAAAAGTGCTCTTCCACCAGGACAACGCACTGACGCACAGGTCCGCAGTCGCAATGGCAAAATTGCATGAATTGCGCTACGAATTGGTTCGTCATCCACCATATTCTCTAGATTTGGCCCCTTGCAATTTTGATCTATTTCCAAACTTGAAGAATTGACTCGGCGGAAAGAGACTGGGGTCCAACGTTGAGGTCATCGCTGAAACAAACGCCTATTTTGAAGGATTGCCGAAATCGTATTATTTGGAAGGGACCGAAAAATGAAAAAAACGTTGCACGAAGTGTATCGGGCTACAAGAAGATTATGTTTAGAAATAAAATAAGTTTTGACCATATAAATCATTTCTTGTTTCATTTTTCAGGAACTTTTCGCGTTGCGCTCGTATATAAACATCAACAATGAACTTGATTCAGGTTTGGCATTAAAACTATTTGAAATTCTTTTCACATACAGAGTTTTGTAAGCCTCTAAGCAAAGAAATGTTCATTATCAGCATTTATCTAGGTATTTTATTCCAAATTCTTCCCCAAAAAAAAAATGTCTATTCAACATATTTTCATTATTTACTACAGAGACAGTGAAACTCCTGACTTTGAGAATGCCTACGTATGATGCAACAATTTATTACCACAATTTACTAAATTAAATGTTACAAGTTTGGTGTAAATTTTAGTAATTCATCATTGAGCTATGAATGAATGAACAATGATGTAGCCTCTTCTGGTATATAGGACAGCCCATCACTTCAATTTTTTTTCACTTTATATAGCTTAGAACATATCCAGACTGCAAATGTAACATGTAAGAAAGGATATCACAATTCATTTGCACCGAATAAAGAAGAATTACACTTTATTGTCGATACAGCCAATATACAGGGTGTCCGCGAACTACGTGGCCAAAATAAAGCCGAAGATTCTTTGATTCGAAAAAAAGTTGATGAGCCTTTTTACTTTTGCCTCAAGTGTCTTGTTTACCCGGTAGAGGGCTTCAAAATTGCAAAAATAATTTTGTTTTTTCGGTATAACTTGAGAACGTGATGAAGAACTTTTACAATATTTAGCAGGTGAGTTACTGTCAATAATGGTCATTTTTGAGAGTGGAGCACAGAGCCTTAGAGACCATAAAAATGGCTCAAACTTGAGGATGTAACGGGAAAAGTGTCCAGAACTTTTTTGTGGTCAATGTAATTCACTCGATATTTTTTATGTAGATAGCTTATCTAATTTGAAAACTTTTTTTACTCTTAGAAAATTTTGATAAAATCAACGGATTAGCTTGAAAAAACTAATTTTCGAGTCTCTGCAATTTTGGCTTACTAATTTTACTTGATTAAAATACCTTAGTTGCCTTTGCTTTTCTAATGTCATTTTGGCATTTGAAGAATTTATTCTCAAAACTGTCAGTTTTTACTTTGCTTCCCGTAAAAATTTTATAAAATTATGGCTCAAAATTTCACTAACACTGAAATGGTTGATATGTTATTGATTTATGGACTTTGTCGTTGCAATGGCCGGAGAAGGGAAAGATATCCGCATCGCAGAATTCCAAATCGGCAAACCTTCGCGAAACTGGCAAATTTGAAGCAAATCGCAGAGAAACTGGACGCAGACGGACAAGAAGGACGTTAGAGCTCGAAGAAGCGATACTGGAAGCGGTTGAAACTGAACCTGGGATAAGCACACTACGTTTGGGACTTCGTATTGGAGCCTCAAAATCATTAGTTCATAATGTACTGAAAGAAGAACTGTTGTATCCCTATCATATTAAAACAGTTCAAGACTTATTGCCCATGGATCCAGGTCATCGGCTAGATTTCTGTCGGCTTATTGCCCAAAGACAAAACGCAAACCCCAATTTTTGTAGAAGAATTCTGTTCACGGACGAAGATACTTTCACGAGATGTAGTCTTTTTAACCTCCATAATGAACATTTCTATGCTGATGAAAATCCTCATGAAACGGAAGTTACGTATTTTCAGAATCAAACTAAAATCAATGTTTGGGTTGGAATTGTGGATAACTTTATTATTAGCCCTACCGTTATACCCGATCGATTGAACGGGGAGAACTACTTGAACTTTTTGGAACAAAGGCTACTTGAACTGTTGGAAGACTTGCCCTTACACATTCGTCGTGGCCTGGTTTATCCATGATGGTGCACCTCCTTATTTCACATTAGCTGTGAGGCGACATTTGAATGCGGAATATCCAGATCGCTGGATAGGTAGAGGACACGATGCACCAGTGAACTGGCCGGCCCGCTCCCCTGATTTGACGCCCTGCGACTTCTTTCTATGGGGCGCTTTGAAGTCGGAAGTTTATGCAGCTCCAGTAAACACACGAGAGGAATTGTTGCAACGAATTAATCATGAAGCGAATTTATTGAAGAATGATCCTGAAGTTCAATCCAATTTCTTGAAACGAATTAATGTGTATTCAGGAAAATGGGCAACATTTCGAACAATTGATGCCTTAGCGATTTCCCAAAAAGTTTTGTTGTTTCTTTTAATTTAGCATTTGTTTTTCCTAAATAATCACATCGTTTCCCCATTTCTATTGTTTTTATTATTCGTGTTTTACCGAGATATTAACCATTTCAGTGTTAGTGAAATTTTGAGCCATAATTTTATAAAATTTTTACGGAAAGCAAAGTAAAAACTGACAGTTTTGAGGATAAATTCTCCAAATGCCAAAATGACATTAGAAAAGCAAAGGCAACTAAGGTATTTTAATCAAGTAAAATTAGTAAGCCAAAATTGCAGAGACTCGAAAATTAGTTTTTTCAAGCTAATCCGTTGATTTTATCAAAATTTTCTAAGGGTAAGAAAAGTTTTCAAATTAGATAAGCTATCTACATAAAAAATATAGAGACTGACTTTGAGAATGCCTACGTATGATGCAACAATTTATTACCACAATTTACTAAATTAAATGTTACAAGTTTGGTGTAAATTTTAGTAATTCATCAACTACCGTAAGTTAAAATGATTTTACAGTACGTAAAAGTCGAAACCATAGAGATATATTCCAGAGAATTTTACTTATTGAAAATCGAATACGCAGCAATAGCCAATGTTTCTCATCATTTCAAACTAAACACAATTATATACAATATTATTTTTACATTAATTCGAATTTGCAAATGTGATATTTCCAATGAAAATATGAAAATGATTGAAATAATAACTTAATCTAATTGGAAACTAATGAACTGTGAAAGAGTTCACACTCTGGATATACTATAATACTATAAATAAGAAATAATCACCCTTATCCACTAAAAATACTGTTAAAGTACTGAAAAACTTTTGCCTACCAAATAACCATCATCAGAGCTTAATTCAAAGTAGACGATCTTTATGGACAAGTAGTTCGATAAACGAATTCTGTGTAAACATAGGCGGAAGTTGAGATAATTTAAGGACTTCTTAAAGGTGGCAATATGTTTCGACAAAAGTAATATAACTTTAAGAATTGATATAATTCAAAACTGTGGTTCTCTGTGGATACAGTATAATACTACAAAAAGAAAGAATCACCCTTATCCACTAAAAATACTGTTAAATAACTGAGGACCTTTCAACTACCAAGCAGCCATCATCAAAGTAAACTGTAAAATGCACTGCACCTCTTTCTGTTTCTGCCACTTCAGCATTTATCGGAAAATTAAATAAGTCCATAGATTAAAAAATCTGAGTTTTAACTGTAATGAAATGTAATAAAATATATTAATAAATAATAGAAGGTGTCTCCTAAAGATTGGTATCGGCGTTCCTTTCTGTCACCCTTGTCCCTTGTGATGTGTTGATTGCGTTTTTTGTCATCTCGATGGAGAAATTCATCCTTCCAATTAATTAATTAAACCGTCTTATATAGAAATGGATTTCTTTTAAAAATTTTGGATGAATCATCAGAAAATCATATTTTAATTTTAAGATTGAACTAGTCTTTACTTGTTGGAAATCCATTATATTACAAATGAGCACTACACTGAATGATAAATTCTAGAAAAAATTATAAAATAAACTTTTATTATAAAAATAAAAGATAAACATTTTTCGCCGCACAGTGTCTTCTTCAGGTGAACAATTGTACTTAAGCTTACAACGGTATTACTAGCTATTTATACATACAGAGGAAATGAAAGGTTTTTTATGTGCGAAGAGAATAAGAAGCGGAGAGTATGGAAAATATCTGGTTATTGAGTTAAAGATTACTGTACTTAGATTTATTGATTTCTGTATATTCTAAGTTATCTAATGGACTGCTTTTATTTCAAAATTTTGATCAAATTGGTGTCCTGTCTCTAACAAATATTTGACATAATGAGAGTCAAGTTTGTTATTCAAATAACTCCTAAAATTTTCACCCACTCTACTAAAGAAAGACCTACCAATTTGACCTACATTAAACTTGGACAAGATCCACAATTTAATTTAGAGACTGCAGATTTCACTCAGTTTTCTGACTTTACTTTCATTTATTTTTTTCAAATATTGTCTTAGTGTGTTAGTACTTTGAAAGAAGTAGTTAAATTCGTATTGGTTAAAACACTTTTTATATCATTCGAATATTTCCCAAATTTTGTAATGCTTCTATATAATTTTCCGATTTATTGATATTTAGAGGGAAAGTTTATTTGATAGCAATATTATATTCCTTCTTTTTTCAACATTGTCCAACTGAAGAAGTCACTATGTGGCGAAACATGTTGTGTTCTCTTTTATTTTTAACATAAAAGTTTATTTTAGAATTTTTTCTACAGTGCATTATTCATTGTAGTGTTTAATTATATACACTAACAGTTGTGTTGGGTGCTACATCCCCGAAAAGAATCCTGGTTAAACCTGCTCGATCAACTTGTTTTTCTGATGGATTATCCGGTTCCCATTTAGTAGTATGTACTATTGAATCAAGACGTAATCCACTGGATGCAAAGCAGAAGGATGTTGCAGGAAGCAGGGGATGAAGAATTGAAGATAACATAAATAGGAACGATGCCGGTTAAGTGATGCATTTCAAGAGTGAACAGTAGAAAACTGGAGACAATAAAATCTTTGATTTGAAGGAGGTTTCACCAAATCAATGATAACTAGATAGATTCATAGGAAAACGTGATGATATCAAGTTGATGTGCGATTGTACAATGAGTCTAAGGTTCTAATTTTATGTAAGGTATAATCATCAGACCAATGTAACTAGTGGAATATGTGGTCAAGCAAAGCGTAACGCCGCAGAACTACCATCGCATTGTTATATTGTTATAACTTGTGCTCTTCAAATGGCTGATTCAACATTTTGTCGCCAGTCATCGCCTAAATTCGTTGACCAAGTACTGCCAACTTCGACAACTGCAACACGCGGATTTTCAGAATCCAAATTGAAACACATTAAAACTTACTAAATATTATCAAGTATATGTTTTGTTTATTTAATAACGATTAACAGTTTGCGACGTAAACATCTAAAATTTCATATTTATTACTAACACCAATTAAAAAGTTAACACAAGTAATACTAAAACTAGGACAAAGTAAAATTAAAATCGAATTTAGTGCATCTGAGCCAAGAAAATTTAATCCCACTATAGTCTATCGCTTTAAGACCGATTTCGCCCAAACGAATAAAGCTTTTGTATTTGGTGCAGAACTTGGTAATCACGTTTGCAACTTGATTGTACAACAAGACTCCCCAGGAGTCTTATCAGACCGCCCGGGTGTCGGGTAGTAGAATTCTCACCCCCTTATATATGATGCTATATATTCCTGCAAGGTTCCAGCCAGCCATTCCTTGGCCCCGGTTAAACTACTTGTAACGAACAAAATATCGAATACTGGAAACTAACACGACTTATAAAACAGGTACATAATCTTCCTACTCATAATACGGAGATGTTGTTCTAATATTTATTGTATTGAATTCAATAAATAATAACAGGCTACAAGCTTGCTATAATAGTATTCCGACTTTCATTGTCTTTCGCCACTTGCTACCTTTTATTATCATGAAAACTCAAATGTATCCCTTATACACTGATCTACTGGAGAAGTATGAGTTTTTTCCGCAAACGAACCTATCAAAATAACTCCACATGTCACAAAAATTTAAAGTATCCGTTTCCTTTCTCATATCTCCGGTTTTGATTGTCTTTCGCCACTTACCACCTTTTGTAATCATGAAAACTCAAACGTAACCCTTATATACTGATCTACTGGAGAAGTATAAGTATCTTCCGTAAACGAAGCTAGCAAAATAACTCTACATGTCACACCTTTCTCATTTCTCCGGTTTTGATTGTCTTTCGCCACTTACCACCTTTCGTAATCATGAAAACTCAAACATAAACCTTATATACTGATCTACTGGGGAAGTGTAAGTATCTTCCACAAAAACAGCTAGCAAATTAAAACCACGTATCACAAAAGTTGAAAATATTCGTTTCCTTTCTGATTTCTCCGGGTATCCTTGTCTTTCGTCACTTAACACCTTTTGTAATCATGGAAACTCAAACGTAACCCCTATATTCTGATCTACTGGTGAAGTATGAGTATCTTCCGGAAACGAAGCTAGCAAAATAACTCTACATGTCACAAAAGTTCAAAATATTCGTTTCCTTCCTCATTTCTTCAGTTTTGATTGTCTTTCGCCACTTATCACCTTTTATAATCATGAAAACTCAAATGTAACCCCTATATTCTGATCTACTGGTGAAGTATGAGTATCTTCCGCAAACGAAGCTAGCAAAATAACTCTACATGTCACAAAAGTTCAAAATATTCGTTTCCTTCCTCATTTCTTCAGTTTTGATTGTCTTTCGCCACTTATCACCTTTTATAATCATGAAAACTCAAATGTAACCCTTATATACTGATCTACAGGAGAAGTGTAAGTATATTCCACAAACGCTCCTAGCAAAATAACTCCACATGTCACAAAAGTTGAAAATATTCGTTTCCTTTCTGATTTCTCCGGTTATCATTGTCTTTCGTCACTTACCACCTTTTGTAATCATGAAAACTCAAACGTAACCCTTATATACTGATCTACTGGAGAAGTATAAGTATCTTCCGTAAACGAAGCTAGCAAAATAACTCTACATGTCACACCTTTCTTATTTCTCCGGTTTTGATTGTCTTTCGCCACTTACCACCTTTCGTAATCATGAAAACTCAAACATAAACCTTATATACTGATCTACTGGGGAAGTGTAAGTATCTTCCGCAAAAACAGCTAGCAAAATAAATCCACATATCACAAAAGTTGAAAATATTCGTTTCCTTTCTGATTTCTCCGGGTATCCTTGTCTTTCGTCACTTAACACCTTTTGTAATCATGAAAACTCAAACGTAACCCCTATATTCTGATCTACTGGTGAAGTATGAGTATCTTCCGCAAACGAAGCTAGCAAAATAACTCTACTTGTCACAAAAGTTCAAAATATTCGTTTCCTTCCTCATTTCTTCAGTTTTGATTGTCTTTCGCCACTTATCACCTTTTATAATCATGAAAACTCAAATGTAACCCTTATATACTGATCTACAGGAGAAGTGTAAGTATATTCCGCAAACGCTCCTAGGAAAATAACTCCACATGTCACAAAAATTGAAAATATTCGTTTCCTTTCTGATTTCTCCGGGTATCATTGTCTTTCGTCACTTACCACCTTTTGTAATCATGAAAACTCAAACTTAACGCTTATATACTGATCTACAGGAGAAGTGTAAGTATCTTCCGCAAACGCAGCTAGCAAAATAACTCCACATGTCACAAAAGTTCAAAATATTCCTTTCCTTTCTGATTTCTCTGGGTATCATTGTCTTTCGTCACTTACCACCTTTTGTAATCATGAAAACTCCAACGTAACCCTGATATACTGATCTACTGGAGAAGTATAAGTATCTTCCGCAAACGAATCTGGTTGAAAGTTGAAAATATTCGTTTCCTTTCTCATTTCTCCGGTTTTGATTGTCTTTCGCCACTTACCACCTTTTGTAATCATGAAAACTCAAACATAACCTTTATATACTGATCTACTGGAGAATTATAGGTATCTTCCGCAAACGAAGCTAGCAAAATAACTCCGCATGTCACAAAAGTTGAAAATATTCGTTTCCTTTCTTGTTTCTCCGATTTTGATTGTCTTTCGCCACTTACCACCTTTTGTAATCGTGAAAACTTAAACGTAACCCTTTTATACTGATCTACTGGAGAAGTGTAAGTATTTTCCGTAAATGAAGCTAGCAAAATAACTCTACGTATCACAAAAGTTCAAAGTATTCGTTTCCTTTCTCATTTTCTCCGGATTTGATTGTCTTTCGCCACTTACCACCTTTTGTAATCATGAAAACTCAAACGTAACCCTTATACACTGATCTAATAATAAATTGTTTTCAATATGAGATAAATCAAAATTCAGTAAATGATCTCTATGTTTATAGATTCCTAAAGCTTCCAATGTCCCTAAGAAAGGTTCGTCACTATATTTTAAGAGAATAGGACCTGAGTTATTAATTGGATGACCGGTTTGGAAGACATGGTTTGTTACGGCGCACTTATCAATGTCATTAGTACGAAAATGATAAAAATGGAAATATTCCTCTTAGTTAAACCAACATAACATTTATATTTATATCGCATATATCGTTGGTAGGTACGATTCTATGCAAAATTTCTCTGACCTTTACAACTAATACATTGCTACATTCACCACTTTCTTCTTGATGTTTTCCCAGTAGTAGTTCCAACAATATACACATATAATTTCAGCAAAAAGACAAAACACTTGAAGCTTCTACACATTCATCAATACTGTAATAACTAAATCAAGAGAATAAGCTGCCTAATGGACATAACAGGCAAGTTTATTCCTTTCTCTAATTCCTGCTGGAACCATTTTATATTCACCAGACATATGGGTTCGGGTGTCCGTTTTAAAGACGGGGCCTGATTTAATTATTTAAACTATTAAGCATAATTTAAAATCAAAATGGTACTTGTGCAACAACATCGTAAAGATACATTGACTCTGTAAAAATATACATTGCATTTATATTTTTGTGGGATGTGAAGAGTTTTTCTCGTCCCCTGAACCTCCGTATCTTTATATTTGAGAATAAATTGATTTTTATGTTTTCGTAGAACCGGATGAAGCGTTCTTTGTGAATAAATCCGTTTTTATTTATCTTCTATCGGCATGAAAATCGAGCGTATCCATAATAAGCACCACGTTGCTTTTCTATCTATAATCACTATAAATATATTCAGCATACTAAGAGAGTGTGCAACTGCAAGTGCTTGGACAGTTATTATTATCTCCTGCATTCTGTATAGTATCGTATGGCACGACACATGTACGTAATGTAACAACCGTTGTAGTACATCGGCACATGTAATTTTTGTTGATTTTTAGGAAGGAGACGCACAGGTGTGGCATGCTAGACGTTCAAGTTCAACCGCATGCCTAGCGTTTTGCCTGTCTGTCATGTTGTCAGTGGACGTGGGGTTTTAAGAACGGGAGACCCTCGTAAAGTTTGCATGCAATCCCTTCAAGCGATGGCAGTTCATGGACGGTCCGAGGGTTTTTGATCAATAATTATTAATATGAGATTGTTCCACTCCCACTGTTAACTGCACTGTAAAAGTTATTATTCCTGGAGATTTTATATGTTCTTGAAGTTTCTATTTAAGGATTAGTCGATACCTAGATTATTTGGGTTTCAATCAGGCATAAAGGGTAGGACACTATGAATAGGTTTACGAATAGATTTAGGGAGTACATTTGAATCAGGATAAATATCATTGAATATTGAATAATAAATTGCGAATGAAATACACATTTACGCATAAATAACAATCCTACATGCCTCGTTATAATGTTAATAATACATATTTTAGGTAGAATGTCAAGTATACCTCCAGTCACTGACAAACCTTTTTCTATTAGCTCGTAAATCTAACATCTGGTTTGAAAGTGAATACTTAAAAATTAAATTTTATTAGTCTCGTCTCTAGACGATCACTTACTGTGTCGACATGAATACGCATTTATTAAGAATTCTTCTTAGCATCGGATTTTTGATAATTGTACTACAGCATTGAGGTTCACAATCTCGTTTATTCGTGTTTCTGTTCGTTTCGGCGACGTAGGCATTTTAATTGAAATTGGTGCGATTGGGACGCTTTGTTTAATACAATTAGTTTTAAGTAATCAAGTTTTAGACATAATAAGTCTAAGATGATGGTCGTGAGACCGAAACGTACGTAAAGACAAGAAAAATATAAAGCATAAGTGTTATTGTGACCTATTTCCCTAGAATTTATATATAATAAATAACAATTTACATAATTAATAATGATTCTTGACTCAGGTATAAATTATATACAGGATGTTCTAGAAAGACCTACCGTAGATGCAGGGGACGGTAGATTTCACAAAAATGATCAGATTCTTCAAATAAACTATAGTCCGATCTTCTTTCGTTTTGGAGATACAGAATTTAATTTTTTTTAAACGAAATTTTGTTGTAATTCCTCTGTAGTTACAGATATTTCGTTGAAATCTGGTACTCGGGCATTTCAGAAGACGCCCAATAAGATAATTTAGTTAGTTTTAGATTATGCGGTAGATGGCGCTGGCTGCGCGACTTTTTGGGGGATTATTTTAGTCTTAACTTTTTTGAGAATAATTTTTTTGTTTTCTTTGCACATTTTTCTGGTTTACAATTTTATTTCAAACAAATAATGTCTTCTTGTTGAGGGTCTCAAAATTTCACCGTTTTCGAGAAAAACGCGTTTAAATGAACTTAACAAAAACTCATTAACAAATTTACTTAGTACCGAAATCGCGTATGTTCATTTAAACGCGTTTTTCTCGAACTTTGAAACAAAAAACGATATCGATCTGCAGTTTTCAGTTTTTTTTGCAAATTTAATCTGATTCCCGATTATCATTTCATAGTTATACCGTATGATTTAAGTTTTTGGGATAAAATCAATAAAACAGTTATCATTACGAATTACGCCCTCTAACAATTTTATTTATTAGGAACTATCGTGTACCAACAGATACGACAATTGAAAGTACGTATCTTCTCTTCTATACAAACTAAAGTTTACCAAAAACTTTTATGAGATCTTCATTCGTCAAACGCCTTATTCGAAAAAATTTAATTATTCACACAGCTCTTTCAAAATCATTTTCTCTGATATTAAGTTTATACTAAAGTAGTGTCAGTAGCGTGTTCACGCGACACATGCCATCCGAGTCTCCGAAAAATATCTAGTAGGGGGTCACTTGAAGGTAGCCAAGTGTTCTTGTGATTGTCACCAAGTACCTGAGGGTAGTGGCCGTAGAAAAAATGTTATTTTTGTTTTATGGGGTTGTCGGCAACGATCAGAGGTGTAAGTCGGGCTACACCTTCTAGTCTTATCTTGTATTATCCTGTCAATAATAAACCTGTCTACCTTTAATTACCTCTATAATAGGAGAATGCACTCGTTTGCCATTATGAAGCCTTCTGCTTGCTGGGGATCGCATAAGTCAACACTACAATATGCTCCCGCATTATAACATAATGTCGAATATGTGTGTGAGTGTGTGAGTGAATCTGTAATCATGTACATTTCATTTAAACTTGAAACTGCAACAACAAGGGATTATTTTTATGGACATTTTTGCTACTTTATCTGTGAATATTGTATTGTCTCTTGTAATGCACATTATACTACCTTTTAGATTGTTTTTGTTATTCCAAAAGGTCAGGGAGAAACAGCATTTCAGCAGTATCATTGGAAGTTGATAAAGCTGAAGGAATTTGTAAATCACATTAATTACAATGAAGAATTTGTTTATTTATTTATTTATTTATTTATTTATTCAGGTGTTAATACAACAATTATCAATACATGATATTTGCCCTGCTGAGATGGGTTTTCCATTTATGCGCAGGCCTGATTCTTAACAATAATAACTTAAAAACTAAATTATAAATTCTAATTTAAGCCTATTTTCAATTGCACTTTTATTCCTTATTTAACTAATAGACATTAATCAATCATTCAACTCAATCTTTTTGAAAAACTTAACGTATTGCATTTTTCAATGAAATTTTTACTAATTATATTTTTCCGGTTTACAGCTGTTAAGTCTTTCAAGTTTTTTTAATTATTTGGCAATGCATTAAACAACAATCTCGCAACATATTCATTTCTTTGTTGTCCCACAGTTTTGTCACATTTTATTAAACTTAAATTATTATTCCTTGTAAAATTTCTACTTTCATAATCAGTATTTAAATTTATATAATAATAATTGTACTTATTTTATTTCAGAGGCAAGTGGAAGGAAATAGAAACTTGGATGTTATTATTGAGGAACTTTTTTTCAGCTTTTTAGGAAAACTCAAGGTTCTGGAAATTCGGTTGAAACGATTGTATTCCATTGTTGTTGTCGCTGTATCAATATACATTTAAAAAAAAAATCGATGGTGGAAGCCGTTACTTTATGGTAATTTATCATTTTGATTATATGAAAGAATAACTACTTTGTTTTTATACCACTTTTATTAATAATAACGTGAAAACGTAACTATAGTTTCAACACCGAAGTGACATTATCAAATAATTAGAAAATTATGAAGAAATCAATGAAACAGTTCAAGAATAAATAGAGTAGAGTAAAGTAGGGTTCAAAGTAAGGTATCAACGGAAATTCCAAAAACAGGTAGATCCTAGGAAAGTACAGTATTACATAGTAAACATAGTAACAATTTGTGAATTACTGTGATTATAATTTAATATTCTAAGAATTATTTAAAGAGCGGTTTGACAGACAGTACAGTATTACAAAGTAAACATAGTAACAATTTGTGAATAAGTGTGATTATAATTTATTATTCTAAGAATTATTTTAAAAGCGGTTTGAATGACACATGAAAAGATCACTTTGATATAGGTCTAACTGATCATTGAGGATATTTTTATTAGAGTTTTTGACACCTTTATAAATTTCTATTGATTCTAATGTATTCAATTTGAAACCTCTGGTTTGGTTATGTCAAATGCTTAGGCTATCTAAATTAGGGAAATTATGACCAGTTTGTAAAAAATGATTAGCAAAGGTTGAGTCAGGTTTGTTGAGTCTAAATGAGCGAAAATGTTCTTCGTATCTTAATTTCTTGTCGTAATTTCAAATACATGCCGGCTGAGACATGCCTTAGACCTGCAGGACTGTGTCTTGCACAATGGACCCAATCAAGCGGGCTAAGTGCTCTGGACTTGTCCCCGCTCCCGTTTTGATTGATTGATTGATTGATTGAGTACGTAAATCCTCATTTGATTCCATCTGCATCCTTACTATATGAATATAACTGTTGCTCATTTAGAATACAGAAGTCGGAACATCATTTGAGTAAATTTACTGATTTGTCCCGTACTAATTTTGTAGTATGACAAACATAAATTATCCAGAAATCCATCTATTTGAAAATTTCAGCTTGGACCTCGTATTTTCAAATCTACAGCTGGATTTTTCCATGTCGTATATTCACCTTCGTTACTGCTTACAGATGGCGGACGAGTGTACCTTCCTACTATAATGCTCTAATTATACCTAGTAGAATTGGAATATGTACCTATGTTTTCGAATCTGATTATCCTATGAGCAGATTTATTTTACAGAAAGTTTAAATCACAATATGAAGATACCAATGAAGCACGAAGTAATAATATGTAGAATTTATGCTTTCCAGTAATTTAGTATTTTACATAATGATCATCCTCCCCCATAAACATATATCACCGGAGCTGTGGGGCAAGGGTTGTCCCTTTGAATGTACCGTCACGTGTGGTCCTTATCGTGGCTTGGGGCGGTCGTTTCGCCATGAGCGGCACGTTAAACAAGAACGTGTACTTTATATAAATTAACTCCTTTTTAATAAAAACAGTTCGTCTCACAGTCGAATAAATCCTAGTGATGTTCATGATTTTAAGAGAAGTCAACTATACAGACTAGAAAAACATTATTGGTACTGATAGCTTATCTGAAAAACATTAGATATTATTTTTGAGAAATAAAACACAAATTTGGCAATGCTGTAAATCAACAAATATCGCATATGAATAAATTACAAAATAAATTAATCATCAAACAGAAAAATAGAAAAATATACCTTTTACAATGCAAAAATCAAAATTTATCAAATTTAACACTCGGCCGCTAAGAATGTATTCGATATATTTTGACTTTCTTAGCAGCTAATATAATCACGTACAATGTACGTACATGACAGACTGATCCATAAATCCATAGATCATTATCTCAGTGTAGACTGTTTATGACAGACAACACAAAACCTATAGACCTTTTAGTACACAGCTTGCTATACGTAGAATAGGGAAGTCGCAGTCCATATACTATAAGATCTATGACAGCTAACGGTCACAAGACAGACAGCTGATACATTGACAGTCACATAATGTCCGTAACAGACCATTCCATAACATAGATATCCAAGTCAATTCAAATAGGTTTTCACATGACAGAGTATAATTTCCCGTCGTCCACGCCTTTCGAAATAACTTTATTAAGTATTGAAACTTTTGTATTATCTGTTTCTGCGAGCATAGATCGCGAACAATAGCTAGTAAATAGATATGATACAAATATTGTAAACATCTCATTTTCGAACTAAGTATTTATTATCAAGAATTTTAGAAGCTAACCTCTTAGTCCCTATCAATTTTACTCAATATTTGTGAATTTCTATGCTCGGTTAATTTATAAATATGATACTATAAACTTCGATGCGATATTGAGTTCCCTCCCCTCATCATCCAATCAGCTGCATTTCACACACAACTAATTCATCAATTAATCTCCTTTATTGACAATATGTTATTAAATATCTGTTTTGTAAGTAAGCAGATAACCGGCACATTTTATTTTTTAAATATATTTTTTTTATTAAAAAAAGAATTAAGAAGTAAATTGGAATTAAAAAAACTTTAGTCAGAAGAAAATTTTTATTTATTTATTAAATATAATTAAGTTTCATATTTTTTTATTATCAAATATAAATTATTTATTAATATCATTTAAATAGTTTAATTAATCAGTTAATTAATATCATTAATGGAAATTTATGTTTAGTTTTTATCTAATTAACATAAAGTTTTCTTAAAGTGACAAATTATCTTTTTCCGCCTTTTTAGATGAAATTTCAAAAGTACTTTTTAGTAAAAATATTCAATTTTGAAACTAATTATGAATAATTTCACAGAAAAAAATAAATAATATTCAACTTTTCAATTTTTTGATAAAAATGAGGCTTCTCTTGTATGTACTAGTATAATTTAAATTTTAATGTGAATAAAACATTTTTATTCATTTATTAGTAAACGAAATTTTATTTATGTAAAAATTGTTCATCTTTATCGTTTTTTAGAACAAATTAAAAAAGTTTTCATAATTTTTCACGAGCCAAGACAGCAGTTGCTTGTTATTACAGTACTGTAATAATTTGAATTATTAAACAAATACCTAATAATGATCCAAAATTTCATAAAGTTGAAATATTTGATGGAGTTGGTAAATCAATTAATGAGTTATTGATAATTTTTAATAAAGATGAAGTTTTTCGTAAAGGTATTTTCATTGGAATTTTTGTCGTTATTCCTTCATTCATTCATTTGTGACTGTGATCTCCACAATGGTCTGTGAGTGATTGCCATCAGATAGCAGTTTTATTATAAACTTAAATAAAAATTGAGGAAAGTTTCAACAAAGTAGCTCCCTCTCAAAGTCAATGCGGTGGAAAATTGATGTGAAAACTTTCAGAAGGTCATCGAAAAGCTTACGACTGATAAATTCAGTAAATCACTCTGAGAATATCCCATATATCAATATGTTTCGATAAAATCGAATGAATATAAGAAGCTATTGTAATGACGGATTGTTAAATTGTAAATATTCAAACTTTGAATTGTACCCTTGAATTAAAACGTAATCTTGTAAATAGTTGCTCTTGAAATTGTTTATGTAAATTATAAATATTTGCACTTATGAAATACTCTTAGAAATCTAAAATGTAGATAAGATTGTAAAAAGCCCGGCTTGGCCTTGTGGGTATAAATTGTAAAATTACATATAAATATTTGCTCTTTGATTATAAAGATGCAGAATTGTTTTTATAGAGGTGTTAAAGCTACTAAACAAATGTTTATAAATGATACATAATTATTCCCTTCCTTTTATTTCCAAGCATTCAATGATTGTTAACGTGCTGACGAACTAAACCTCAATTTTATTTTTTAATGGAATACCCCAAAATAATCGACAATTCAATTAAATTCCTAATTTACCGTCATTCCAGGCACCCTATTAAATATGGGCAAACTTATCCTCAACGTCCATTGGACAACATTATTTAAAGAAAGGGTAAATAATTTTGAAATTGGACAAGTGACGTTTTGAAATATTGCGTTTGTGGCATTTCCCCGGCAACCGGTAGGAACGCTTTTTTGAAACTAATGCCATTGTTTATTTGGAGTACATTTTGATATTATAATATTATCTGAAAAGTTATATTCCTACAAATAGAATTTGTAAATTACCTATTTCTAAATATTGATAAAAAAGTTGTAAGAACTTTTCGATAACAATTCATCCTATCGGTATCAAAGTTACACATTTAACAACTAAAAGTCGATCAATCACAAAAATAGCCTCTGTAGAAGTTTTAATCGCTGTTATTAAGTATTATACATGATCTGGTAGAACGGAAATGCTGCCCTTAATTTGTTAAATGGTAGTTGACATCAGACATTTTCTTATTACGAGTGATACATGCAGAAACTTGACTAATATTGTAAAATAGAGACGATACTCTATGCTTATGATAGAAATAATCAAATATTCCATATTTTGTAAAAGCAACATTGTTCTATGTTACCTAGTCAGAGCAATAGTAGAGCATCCACGCGAAGCGATTAGGCAAGGGCGATACTCCTCACCATTAAAAAGATATGTAAAGAACGAACAACAAACTTTCAAATAACCTTCTGATCTAGTATTACCAAAAATATATAAAAATTAAAAAACTACTGCAATGACCTTGCCACTACCAAGTATAATATTAAGTGTATGGGTGGGAGATACCACAGTTGCTTAATAGTCGCTCATGAGCATTCCACGCAATAATCAATACGAGTGTCCCAAAAGTCTGGAAACGGTTGAATATCTCGTATACAAATCAACGGATCGCAAAGACAAAAAACACACCTCTTTTTATTTTTAAAGATCAATTTAATGATGCTACTGAAAAACCACCCCCACCCATGTAGGGGATGATGAGAGGGGTTGTTTTAAAATTTTAAATAGAAACACCTACTTTTTATTGCATTGTTGCATTCTTCATGAAAAACCCTGTTAGGATGTGCAATCAACCCTTTTTTCAACCCTACTTAAAGGGTGAAAAAAAAGGGCAGTTTTGCTTTTTTTGCGAAAAAAATTTGTTTCCAATAATTACCAAAACTACCCTTTTTTTCACCCCCTACGTGGGATTGAAAAAGGGGTTGATTGCACATCAAAACATGGTTTTCTTTATGGAAAATGACCAGCGTATGAAAAGTTTTTTTTTACAAAATTACTAAAACTACCCTTTTTGCACTCCCTTATTGGGCTTGAGAAAAGGGTTGATTACACATGAAAACACATTTTTCATGAAGAATGCAACAATGAAATAAAAAGTAGGTGTTTCCATTTAAAATTTTAAAACCACCCCTCTCATCACCCTCTACGGGGGTGGGGGTGGTTTTTTAGTAGCATCATTAAATAGATCTTTAAAAATAAAAAGAGGTGTGTTTTTGTCTTTGCGATCCGATGTTTTGTTTACGAGATATTCAACCGTTTCCAGACTTTTGGGACAAGTATAAGTTGTACCTACTTCAAAATTGTACCTTGTTTGATAATTAAAGTTAGTTAAAATTACTTTCGATTACCTGTTTATCATAATAGAATTCAACTTTACAAACGTGGTTAGGTCATTTTACGATGATATTTAATATTTTAAATATAAACAAAATATTGACAGTGGAAGCCGCTACTTTGTAATAATTAATCATCTTGATCAAGACAAACAGTAATTTTTCTTCAATGTCAAACAATAAGAGCGTATCGTCCGAGAATTTAAAGATGATGAATCAAATAAAAAACTATTGCTTTGAAGAATATGCAATGAACATATGTATAATGAACAATAGATTGTATGTTTTGGAAATAAACTGAAAATTGCAAACAAAAATTTAATGAATTCAATTCTACACGAAGTGTATCTTATTTGTTGACACTTCCCTGGCTAATACCTTGACATATATTGGATATTGGATAACAAAGAATACATTCATGAAGGTAGAAAAAGATATTACATAAACTTGCAATACCCAAAACAGAAAAAATATGAACAAAGCTAAATATACTTAGTTGACACATATTCTGAACTGGTGGGTCTCTCTAGAAACCCTTGTTTTCATACTTTGTAATCAAACTTGTCGATCATTAAATTATTCTTCGAAGAGAGTAAACTTTACAAGTATCCTTCTTTTCATGGCATTAGATTGAATATTCAATACATATCATACCAACATAAATAATATTATGTAAAATCTAAGTAAATTAAACTAATTATTCATAAAATATAAAGATGGATTGTACCTAATGAAATTGAACGTATTTATATAGGAATATCTTCAAGATCACGGATTCTCACCTGTTTTGAGTATAGTAGCAGGTGTTCCTTGAGAAGATTCAAAAAAAGCATGGAAGAATAGAACGGTCGGTTCAGAAAAGTTGAAATGAGACTCATCGTTTATCGCCAAATTTTGCTGATACAGCGGATTATGTCTGGAACAAATTATACATTATAAAATTGGATGTAATCTTGATTATTAGATAATCAGACTATTGTAGTTGCAAATATTTTTAATTTCATACATACGAGTTTTTGCCTAATTTCATTTAATCAAATGAATAATTGCTGGATCCAAGCTTCGAATTAAATATTTTCTATTTGAGATCTGTGAGTATTATTTTTATCAATCATATCAATTTATAAATGACAATGAATTTTAAAGTTCCCTCCGTTTAATGTTACTGAATTTATTTAATAAACGTTGATTGTAATTTCGAGCTTAAGTTCATTTTCAAATCTTACAACCAACGTTTATTAAAATCATGTATCCAGTGATAATTAATGGAGTGAAACTTGGCTTTATTGTTATAATGGAATATCACAAAGTAACGGACAACTCAGTTCAAAGTTCGTAAATGGATGAAGTAAAAATTTGAATATTGCCTGTTCTTGATAGGTCAAAATGTTGTCAGAATGAAATATGCCGAAGTAAATAATTCGAATAATTCAATTGAATAATTGTTGATAATTATCTAAAGTTCGGTAACGGGTTACTATAACACATTATTGTTGAAACACAGATCAATTTAGAAATAAACTTTGCAGTTCGTACATATTTAAATTTGTTTCATTTGACTATACTAAATATTTTTGAAAATGAATTAATACTGAACCACGGTCGTATACACGACCGTGTACTGAACCTACATGCCGAATTCATAGAGATAACGAAATATGAGGTATGTATATTATCTTTATTAGTCTTCTTCACTTGACCAAGTTTGTTCAACTTGTATTCATTATATTTACTAATATATCGATGATTAGTTAAGTTAAAAATGCTAAGAACGAAGCCTGAATAAACAACTCCCAAAAGCTGATGCTAACAGGGGTAGATTGTAATTCATATGAGCTTAAACAAACGAAAGGAAGTACCCCGAGCCTTATTACGAATTTACCCTTTGTGATCAACAATTCAAAGGAATGGCAGAAAGTTTTAAATTGTGTATAATCTTTCACTTATAAACATATATCCAAGATACTCGAGCTTCCTCTTATCATCGTGAAAATCAGTTCTTTAGTTGCTGAATTCTTCTCATGACATCTTATTCGTTATGTGGTTAACAGAAGATATCCGCCACATTGGGCGATAAAATCATATTTCAAATGCTTCTACTTTCTTTATGTTACTCTTCTTCAAAGGCTTGCTTCCACGCCATATAGCATGTTCGAAAGGACATAACATCGCACCATACAAAGTCTCAGATTCAGATTCAGTTGTCTGCTTGTAAAAAGATTTTCCATCTTCAGAAACATGCCCTCGCAATTCCAAAGCTCCTAATGATATACATACTTGGTTTGGTTGTTGTTATCTTCTAATTGTGTTCTCAAATAATGATATCTTCTCACTAGTTCTATTGGAGTGTTCCACAATGTCAAGTATGTATTATCATCACTATGGGTTTTGCTGATGTGCATATATTTGGTTCTTCACGTATCTTACTATATCCAATATATAGTGCAAGGGAACTATTATAATTGACCCAAAAAAATTCCGGATTTTCTCGGATATATCCGTTTTGAGCATTACTGAATCGATCAAAGCAAATGGAATTATGGTATTTTATTTAACCACAAGGACATGTATAATTGTATCACACGTATATATTTAAGCTGCAGAATTATCCGAAATTCTCATTTTAATATCCACGTGACGTCACAGTCTATTCTGTGCAAGAAGTCCTAGACTTCTTGATTCTGTGAAACATTTCAATAGTTCATGTGGCAGCAAGTATCACTATAAAAGAAGGTTATAATCATACACCTATTATCCTAAGGAGACAGAATTGCTTACGTTTAAACACGATCAAGCATTGCCAAAATTTCGGGCCACTTAGACCGCTGTATATTTCATATGGCCGTATGGAATGTGCTGTTGCCGGATTAGTTGTTCTGTGTGCCGATTTATAATTATTATAAAAACGTCTATAGCATTATTTATTGGTTATATTAGAAGCAATACTGTTGAAATGTCGTTTTCTCTGAAAATAGTCCATAATTTATGATAACCTGGAATATACAATCGAATTATAGAATATTAAAATTTTTAAATATAGAACTATTCCATTCCATTGCATCATTTGTTCAGAAAGCGACAACACCGCGCACCTTTTATGAATGGGGACTTTGTTCTGTACTACGCAATTTGACAGTTTCCTTATTTCTCGTAGCTATTTCGAAGCGGTGTTGCCTTACAAGTGGTACCAAGTTTTCAATTATAGTTACAGCGATGCCAATTAGGAGTGATTATGACTGGTTTTCTTTGTCATACTACATGTGATCATTGCGACAAGTCAAATGGAGTTTTATGAATGAGATGTTTCGCCTCCTTAGGTTAATAGGTCTATGGTTATAATAGTGTGAATTGCGAAAGACAAACTGACAGAAGGTGTGAGTATGAACCATAGAATTGTGAAATACATTATAACGACCATTTGGATAAAATTTCAATGCAACATAGAGTATAATCTAAGGTCTTTCATTAGCGGTTTCTAAATCATTTCCTATATATTTTCTGTTCCTACAATCATTTAGATTTAAGTGATTTAACCCGCAGAAGTGTCCGAAAGCTATCTAGCTAACAAATGTGAGGGTGATCAGTTGAAAGATTGAGTTTCAAATCCATTGCTATTTATATTTTCCATAACTTTCTGAAGACTTTCAAAGCTTCTACCTATGGTAGCTGTGTCATCTGCATAGCGTATATTGTTGATTTTTTGTCGATGTATAATAAGACCACAGAATTTTTTTCAATAGCTTCTTTGAAAATTCTCGTTGAATACAATAAAACAAAACCGGAGATAAAATGTTGCCCTGTCGAACACCTCGTTGAATTTCAATTCATTCTAGATTGCAGCCGTCGATATTTACTACAGATTTTTGGTTCCATTACGTATTATTTATTATCTGGTTGTTATTTAAGACAAGTCTTTTTTGTTCTAGTAGAAGAAAATTTAAAATGGTTTCATAAAGATGGACAATATGCAAGCATGTAGAATCATAATAAAGCTTGAAAAATTTAAATATCTTTTCCGCTCAGCTTGGACCTATGCTCGAATTAGTGGATAGCAGAATAATATAAATGAAATTGAACCCCGTCAAACGTAAATCCAAAAAGTAAAAATCCATGTCTTGACATAAGCAAAAATTTCCATGGTTTGATTTATGTATTATATAGTGGAAAATATTAACACAAAATGTTGTATCTCTATTAAGTATGGATTCAATAATTCATTTAAATATTGAAAGCAGAGGTTCAATAACTTGCCCCTGAGGACAGTCCTCCATTCGCCATCTACCTTTAATAGTAGGTATTGTACTATTAGTCTGGAATTAGACATAACAATCGGCTGAAACGTTTTTTTTGCGTTCTTGGCCGTTTTATGCAATTTACAAGAAAACTGTGCATTGTATGGTCAAAATTCAAGAATCGACGTTTGAAGAAAAAACATTCCACATCGTTTTTGTGCTATAATTTATTTACCTGTGATACGCCATTTCACCGCTAGGGTTCGTCGTAAAAAAATGTATATGTATTGTACTTTTCCGACGATTTTTTGCATTTTACGTGAAAAATATGAATTTTGGTTCCAGCGATGAAAATACGCAATTTCAAAAAAAGTCATGGAACATAAAAATAGGAAATTTGCCCCACTACAACTTTGCTCTCTTTTGACTAAAATTCATATTTTTCACGTAAAATGCAAACGCAAATGCACGGTTTACAAAATATTTTTTTTAAATAGAAAAAAGATTAGAAATTTTGTTTGAGCGGAAAGTTGGCGTTTTTATTCTACTTTTCACTGGATTTTTTTCTGTCAATTGCGATTGCACGCTGAAAACTGCATATTTTGACTCAAAACAAATGCATTTTGTAAATTTTGACAAATATTACCTAACATAACCATCAAATCACATTTTGCTATAAATGCTGGATTTTGGCGGGAAAATTTTTGACCTCGGAAAATTTAAGAAATTAGATAGGTTAGATAATCGAAGAAAAAACAAATTCAAGATGCTGTTAGAGCTCTTTAATACGCGTTTATTGTACATCAATTTTGTTTCAGTAGAAGTGTAGATATTCATGTAAACGTGCTTGGACCTGTAGGGGGCCAATTCTGGGCCTATCATAAAATACAAAATTCGATGGAAAGTAGATGACTTTCTCTATCTAAATTCAAAAGTGTGACCTCATATCCATCATTAAAAAAATCTAGAACGAGTCAAAGATAAAAAAAATTATCATGCAAACTATCATTTTTTATGTGTTTTGGAAGATGGAGAGAGTCATCTACTTTCAATTGAAATCGCCGGAAAAGTACAATATATATACGTTTTTTTTACGTGGGGCTCTAGTGGCGAAATGACGATTCCAATGGACTTTAATGATGCTCTACGTTATTTATTAAACTTATTTGATAGTTTATATCTAGGCTCAAACAATCGTTACATATTTCGCCAAAAAATGAATTGTATTCAAATTAAAAGATTGTACGACTTGATTACCGGAGCACTGCTTTCCCATCTTACCTAAATGTTCAAAATGTAAGTAATATTCTTTTTAAATACTGTAATTATCAATTTTTATGAAACAAGTATGCATATTTATTGTACCTGCTACTGCAAATTGTATCAAGCTGTTTCGTTATCTTATTTAACAACCTGTCATATGCTATAATTTTAGAGATGAAGAAAGAAAAACATCCCATTTAAATATTAACATTATTGGCACATATCACATAAACGGGCATAAAATACAGGTGTTTTCAGTAACAAAGGAAGTGGATGGGAATATATGCTAATATCTTTCAAACAGTTTGTTATTCATATAATTAACATAATAAATTACCAAATTCCACATATATTGCAAATTCAGCAACGCATTAATCTGAACTGATTGTAAAACAGATAAAGTAAATGGGGAATTCGGTTTTCAGCGAATATAGCTATACTTGAAAAAATCTGATATAAAACGAAAGTGACAGTGGATAAAGGATTTATGAAAGCAATTCTCCGTACTACTTATGAGCACTGAAAAACCTTGGTACTGAATGTGTCTCTTTTAATCTTATACTTAAATTAAATAAAATTTAACAGAATTTTCTAGGTGATCGTTCAACTGTATTTCAGGAATTTTGAGGTTATGATTGTTTCACGTATGAACGCATTTCCGACAATAAACATCAAAGGTGAGTATATTGTCCAATGGTGAAGATGATGAGTAGAATCGTGACGACACGGCGCGTTCGCAATGTTTCGGGCGTTTCCGACGAGCTTTCGTAAATCCAGATTATCATATGTTTGTATCGCATTTTCTGACACTGTTTTAGAGACAAGACAAATTGAAAAGAAAACATTTGTTACATGTAGTGGCTAGGCTTAATAGGTTTAAGGTCTTGAAAAAAGATTTGACCCTAATTAAAGCTAAATAGAAACATTGATTTGTTAAAATTTCGATTACTCATGTTTCTGTTCATTTCAGGGACGTGGGCATTTTCAATTGAAATTAGTCCGATAAGGGTCGTGAGACCGAAACGTATGTAAAGACGAAAATAATAAGCATATGTGTTAATGTAACCTATTTCCCGAGAATTTATATATAATTCATTCCTGAGTCAAGAATCATTATTAACTAAATAAAAGTTCATAAGTACAATCTTTTTGAAAATCTGCAGCGAGCTTTGTCTACTATGTTCTCACATTAATTAGGCAACGCTCAAAATCATTTCCAACATCTTAATATGGCATTGGCTCTTTAAATATTCTTTATAAGTTATTCTAAATTTGTCTGAAGTAATACACTAAAAGAGTTGAAAATATACACCATTCAGCTAATTTGAGTTCACTCTGATGATGGCTACTGGGTAGCTGAAAGGTGCTTAATACTTTATTAATATTTTTAGTAGATAAAGGTGATTATTTTCAGAAGTAGTTCAAATTTCAAAATATTTATTTACAAATATTTATCTACAAACTTTTTATAATTTTCAGAATATACTATGCAAGAAAACAGAGCTTATGGCATTTTCCGGTATAACCGGAAGTAAACAGAAATATCTACCTAGTGAATTTTAATCGTGTTATAAGCAGAATGTACTGGAACTCTTTTCTAGAAAGATTCGAGTACATTGAACCAACTATTATTAATTTCTTTGTTATTTTTAATTAAATTTAAATATGTTCAAAATTATCTCGTTCGTTTAATTCGTTCAGAATGAATGTAATAGGTATTTTAACGATTTTTATTTTTTTATATGAATAATAAAGTTGTCGATAGTTTTATCAATGAAACGATGGTCGAGATTAATCATAAGTTCATAAATTCATTCCTACCCAAACGCATCATTTCTATGGAATCCTCAAAGATATGTGTTTTTAATTTCAATTCAACGTATTTTCGAAAGTATTCCTATTATACAGGGTGAATCACATTGGAGTAATGGTAAGCGATGATTTTTTTTTCAAATGGTACACCCTATATATTCATTTTTTATAATCAAAATATTGATTTCAGACATGTATCAGAGATAGGCCTTAAATTCATACAGTCTGGTCAAATTTACCAAAAACAAACTACTACATTCAATGGTATTTAAGAGTTTTGACAATTTTTGGAGCATCTCAATCATGCCCACACAGTAGGTACGCCACGAGTTTCTTTCGGAACTCCTCAGAGCTTTCTTATAGTCCTTTTAGGCAACCTTGAATATATCCTTCCAGTCTGAACTAAGCGAGGTTCTCTTCGTTTTGTTGAAGAAATTTCCCGCCTGTTTCCGATGTTCCTCCACTTGGAAAGTCCACCAGAGGGTTTTGTTTCCGTTTCTCTTTTGCTAAAGATGGCAGCTTGCTTCATACGCGGAAGTCAGGGCGTGCTGATTCCACACACAGCAGCATCTGCATCTTCCCGACCTCCTTGAAATACAGGAAGATAGGAGAGTCTACCGCTAAGTTCCTCTCTAAAGATGATTGAAAAAATCATCGCTTACTTCATTACTCCAATGTGAATCACTCTGTATAATGAGTGTATTTTCGAAAACATATAAATTGTAATCAAAATATTTGATTAAAACATATCAACTCTACAAGAAAGAATTAAAATTGTAATAATGTGTGGTAATGCACTGAATAAAAGAGAACTAGTTCAACTAATACTTTTTTATAGCTGAAGATGGAACTCCTTTGGCAAAATACGTATCCAGAGTTAAAGAATATATGTAATGTGTATGCTGGATGCATCTGTACAATATCAATATGTTATTCACTAATGATATTTACTTTGAAAACATTATTGCCTCAACTTTTTTATTTATTAGTAGAATAATAAGAAGGTAAGAGAAATTTGAATTTCATTATTACGTACTTGATTGTATAAAAACTTATTGTCTAAGAAACAATTCCTATATGAGCATCGAAAATATTGCTGGGCAGAAAATAAAAGAACTGTTACAAAAATACTAAGTCCTCTTATTTTTTGCCGTGCTTTCAGAACTTTCGGTTATTTTTCTTTTATACTTTCATCCGAATTCCCTCTTTTGTCTATAAATTCTTACCCGCGTTCCATCTCTTACTATAAGGCAACGTTTCTCCGTCCCTCCCATTTCATTAGTTTAGAGTTTTTTCTTTCTCGCACCCTTTTAGTATGTTCTATAAATCTAACTTTGTCGTTCTTGTTGTGTATTACAGCATGTCTTCCATCTCTGTCCTATACTGTTGGAAAGCCTGCTGCATCTTTCTCACTATTCAACCCTTTCTATTACTCGCTTTGTCTGTCTTATCGATTTTGCAGATGGCTCCATCTCAGTCGCACTCGATCGTTCGTCTATACTGCTGGTTTATAGAGGCTGCAAAGCTTTATACGAGAAATAGCATAGCACAGGGTTGGATTTCAGCGTATTATTTGTGTAAATTCCTAAGACTATTCCGTTATAATAATGTGGTATTCTTTGAAATTTCTCCCGATCCTCATATTGAATGGAACTGAAAAATTCAGTTCAAACTGTATCAGCAAATGTATCGTACAGAGGAAGATAACTCCTTCTTGAAATTAGAATATGGGGATGTCTTTATGTACTTATGAACTTCTTGTTGCACTACTTAAAGCTAATTTAACATCTTTTGGTATTCCGATAAGTAATTTCAGTGAATTTGGTCGTCAGATGTTCTGTTTAACTGAGCATTGTCGAAAGTCGAAATATGAAGGAACACTTAACGTTGTTAGATGACTAGTAAGATTTGTTTCTTTTAGTAACATTACCGCAGTCCTAAATGCCGGAAATCCTGTGGAAAACGTATCCGGCACCTCCACGAATTCGTTTAAATAATCGAAAACTTCTATTATCTAGATTCGGTTTTTATGTTAAAAATGGTGAGTAACCAAATACCGCAAAGCTATAAAGTTTGTCATAACATCATTTGAAACCAGAACAAGCATATCTGTTTCGATAGAGCAAAATGAGTAAAAATTCGTCCGCATATACCTAAAGCCTGGGTGGGATAAATACTAATATAAATATTATATTTCAACCATGAGTGTAGCATAATTATACAGATGATCCGAAAGTGATGGTACATAGAGTAGATTTATGTCGTCAAAATATTGCGATTCAACCAAAGTAAGTGAAATGCCACAATTTATTTACGAACGAAGAGATGAGGGACATGTTTGTATTTATGCACAAGAAGAAAATTTTAATGGCAGAAGATCTCACCGTCCCTACCAACAAACCTATACTAAAAAATTGCAACCAGATTTAAAACTTTTTCAGAACCTTTATTGGAGGAAACTTGTTCATTTCATCCCAAACGAAATATGTACGAGACGTATGTTTCAGTTGCAGGTACTGGGGTAATCCCCTCTATACAGGGTGTTTAAAAAAAAAAGGTGGCTCCGCTGCTAGGATAGTTGGAACACTGAAAGATAAGTGCTTTGCTTAGAAAAAAATGTTCGTAACGGCATCCGTATTCAATATACAAGGTGTTGTAAAAAAAATTCAAACACATGTTTTACGATTATGTCGAAACTACCGGCAACATTGTAATGAAATGTTGTATGAATATGTTTTGGAAGCTGACACATCGCATGAATTTATTTTCATATCTGACTCTCATAGACGGCGCTAATTAAACGGTTCGAACCGAGTAGTTTTAATCATAACTTTTTGGAGGTTAGATTTTCTAATTCAAATCATTGAATTTACACCAAAAAGGTACTCTTGATAAAACTCGAAACTGTATATATATAAACTGAAAATGAAATAATAACTGATGCTGGTATAAAGTAAAAAACTATTACCTATTTATTAAAAATCAAAAACAATAACATTATTCTAATGCTAAAGTTATTAATTAAACAAAGAATAACAAGAAGAAAATTAAAATAAATTTGAACATGAAATATTCAATCAGTTAGAGTAAGTTTTCAAAATGTCCTCAGTAAAAAAGTTCGCCGCAAACCTTAAAATGGTTTTATCTGAGTTAGCCGTGGAAAACTGACATTTATTGATAGTTAAGACGGTAATGTCAATACCATTAACTATTGTTGATAAATATGCTTAAGGACGTTCCATACAGTTAGCGGGGGGAAATGCTAGAGGGGTAGAGGGACGGTCGCGGCAAGAGAATAGTTTGACAACGTCGCGCGAGCCTTCGATGTATTTACATATACACATACGTTTGTTGTCGTCTGCTTTCGCCGGTTCGTGGCGTGTGTTGTATTTATAATATTAACATATTTAATTTTTAATTTAATGGTAATTATTATTCATTATTAATTGTTTTATAAAATAAAAACACAAATATTTTTAAAAAAATATATACAAACCAAAAGTATATTAAATAATAATTAAAATTATATATGAATATTATTGCTATATTTGTAGATTTTTGTTTATAAAAATGGCCAAGACCAAAAAAAATTGGAACCTCCAAATAACACAAAATGAAAAAGGGACAGAAATTATTCGATTTAAAGAAAAATTGAGAAAAAAATATAAAGTTGAACAGCATGTACGAGCAAATTGAAAAAAGAAAAAAAATGTTGCTGTTATTGAAAAAAAAAGATATTCCTGTTGATGGTGAAAGGGTTACTGATCTAAAAGCTATGGCCAAGAAAATGTTTTGCGATAAATGTGATGATAAATTGGGCTTGTGTGATATCGAAAAAGAATGTGTCCAAGGATTAGGATCAATTTTTGACGTTAAATGTTCCAAATGCAATTATGTAAAAAAAGTTCACTCAAGTGAAAAATATCTCAATCCTGTGACAAAAGGAAGTTTATTTTCAATAAATAGTAAAGTCGCACTAGGTAAGTGTGTATCACTTATTTTTTGAAGAAAAAAAGTTACATTTGTTTATTTTTTTAGGAGCATTGAATTCTGGATTAGGACCGACAAAAACAAATACATTCCTAAAAACATTACGATTGCCAGGGGTTAGCCAAAATACTTTCAAAATACATGAGCGTTTAGTGGGACCAGTCATCGAACAAGTTGCAAGAGAGTCTTGCTTAGAAGCCGTTGCTCTTGAAAAGACGTTGACTGAAGAAAATATACATACACACATATAAAAGTGTAACCATAAAATCATATACACATGCATATACTTTCAATCCTTACACAACAGAAAAAGTTTTGAATGCTATTTTGAATTTTTGCGCCAATTGCGACGTTGTCAAATTTTTTTTTTTCAAACTTTCTTTAATTCATTTTTTATTGAACAAATCAGAGGATGATTACGAAATTCGGTATGTACTTTATTAGTAACATTTCCTATAATTTAAAAAAAAGAAAATCAAAATTCATCGAGCCAATTTTGTTAAATGGAATTTCTAGCTACTCTCCCATAAGAGTATGTGTTAAAATCACAATATTTTAAAATTCATTATTTCGAAAACGGAACAGAGAATCGATCTGAAATTTCTACCAGAGTTTTGAAATAACAATATCTATACCTGGTAAAATTTCAAAAAATTTCATCATGAAAATCTATCTCTATGGAACGTCCTTAATTAATAATGAAAATGTATTCGATTGTTGAATACACATGTTATTAACCTTAGGTGTACAGTAAACGCTAGTGCAGCTGTTATGCGTTATGCAGAAAAGTTTCTCAGAAGAAACGACGTTGTCGAGAAACTGGGAATGTTACACCAAAAAATAATTCTGGTAGGCCCAGAACAACAAGTACCATTCAGAAAGAGAATATCATTTTAGATTTAGTTGATCAAGATCCAACAATTAGCGAAAGGACAAACAAATACGTCTTCTGCAAGTTCTTGGAGGGTGCTTAAGGAGCATCAGCTACATCCTTATCACTACAGACAAGTTCAAGAGCTCTTGCCTGACGTTCTACTGGTTAGAGTGAATTTTCGTGAAACGTTACAAGAAAGGATAGCCCTCAATCCCAATTTGCTTAACTCACATAATGCACACTATTGGTGTGATGAGAATCCACATGTTAAAAGTGTATCACATTACCAACACTCGGTTAGAGTTAATGTTAATGTTCTACCTGGAAATTTAAATGGTAACGTGTACCTCGACTTTTTAAAAGATTCGAGATATTAGAGGATGCAACGATAAACGACCGAAGATCTATCTTTTTTATGCATGATGGAGCTCCTCCGCATTTTGATAGAAAGTGTCGTAATTGGTTAAGTAACCATTATCCTAATCGATGGATTGGTAGAGGTGCAAAAGCTCTGATTCATTGGCCTCCACGGTCCTGCGATTACAATCCTTTGGACTACACAGTTTGGTCGTATGTTAAGGGAAAAAGATATTCTACAGAGGTAAATTCACGTCAAGAGTTGCAAGATTGAATTGAACGTCACGTTAATTACCTCATAGCTGATCCTCAACAGTTTAGAAAATTAATGCATTCTTTAGAAAAAAGGATAGAATTCTGATGTGTATTCGTGAAAACGGAGGACATTTTGAACTGATTGAATATTTCATGTTTTTACTCAAATTTATTTTAATTTTCTCCTTGTGATTCTTTTTTTAATTAATAGCTTTAGCATTAGAATAATGTTATTGCTTTTGGTTTCAAATAAATTGGTAGTTGATTTTTAATTTATACCAGCATCAGTTATTATTACTTCATCATTTTCAAATTCAAATATTCCGAAAACGGTACACAGTATCAAGTTTTACCAAGAGTACCTTTTTGGTGTAAAATTGAATGGTGTTTAATTTCATCTAAAATCTTAGAAAATCTAACCTCAAAAAAGTTATGTTTAAAACTACTCGGCATGAACCATGTAATAAGCGCCCTCTGTGAGAGTCAGATATAAAAATAAATGCATGCAATGCAGTGGCGGCTCGTGAACTTTTTAAGAGAGGAGGCTGGACATAAAACGTTTTTTTTTAATATACTCTACTCAGCCAATTAATTTAACTTTTGCACAGCGACCGTACCAGCTACTTCAGTGACAAAATTAATTGTTGCCCAGCAAGAACCAACGTGGAGGTGTAGAGTTTCTCTTGCCAAAAAAATTTGTTTGTTCGTTTTTTGTTTTTTATTTTTTTTGGATTTTTGATATTTTTTCTTTTTTTTGGAATTTTTCATATTTTGTTTTTTTTTATTAATTTTATTAACTTTTTTTATATATTAACGGAATTCTACGGTCTTTAGTTTGCGAAAAATGATCAATAATATTATCATAAAATATATCATTTTGTTTTAAGTGTTTTACTAAATCTTTTTCAATAGATATCAAACTAACATTGTATAAACGATTTTGGTCCATTGTATTTCGCATGTAAGTTTTAAATGGTTTGAGAGTAGAAAATGATCTCTCCACCGATGCCGACGTGACAGGAATGGTGACTGTCAAACAAAGTAGTTTATAAAACTGAGGTAAAACTTGTTGCAAATCATTGTCTATCATATATTTTATCATATCGGCGTTACTGTCGTACTGGCCTAAAATATCTTTATCCGAGTATATAACGCATAATTCATTGTGCAGTGTTATTTTATCAAAAAATTTATGTTTGAGAACTAAGTTATCTAAAAGTGTATTGGGAAACTCTTTTGAAAAAGATTCGAAAAATCTTCTATTCGTCAAGTCGAAAAACTTCAATTCATGTAAATCGGAAAATCGAATCTCAATTTGACCTTTAATGGTATCTAAAATTTCATAAAAAAGTTGTTTATAATGTAGTTTCTTGTCTACCAAATTATATGTTTTCCTCCTTTTCGCGGGAGGAGCCTCATCAGTTGAAAAATTTTGAAATAAAATATTAAAATGAAATTCTGTATTACGGAAACTTGAAATTTTATCAATGAGATGTTTCAAACGATCTCTTGAATAAATTATATCAGTGAATTTATGTTGTAAAATTTGAAAAATAAGATCAGTTTGTTCAAATATTAATTTAAAAGTATCAAGAAAAAACAAAAATTCTTCATTTTCTAAATAAGATTTTAAACCAACAGCAGCATTTAATGAAACCTGATCTGTCGAAAAGTCATCACTGTTTAATATAAAATCAAATGTTTCAATTAATTTGTCTTTATTTTTGTGAATGGTAAACACTGCACGTGATGTAAAATTCCATCGAGTTGGAGCATTACAGGGAATTCTGTTTCCTACTATGTTATTCAAAATTTCAGTTCGTTTGGTGGATTAGCTAAAAAAATTTGAAAATGACGATACGTTGGAAAAAAAATTCTAACTTCCTTACTGGAATTACATGCATTACTTAGAACCAAATTCATGTTGTGAGCGTAACATAACAATGGGTGAAAATAGCCTGAGGCGAAACTGATTTTATTTTTGTTTGAAGACCGTTTAAATGTTTCGCCATTACAGATGCGCCGTCGTAGGTTTGAGCTATTAATTTATTCGCAAAGTCAAATCGTTGAAATGTTTCCATTAAGAAATTAAATAAATTGATCGCTGTTCTTCCCGAACTAACATCGTAAAACCCTAAAAATCTTTCCACTAGTTGTCCATTTTTTACAAATCTAAAAATTATTGATAATTGTTATTTACACGTTATATCAGTTGTTTCGTCAACCTGATAAATACAATAAGAAATCAATGATTTTTTTTAAAACTTCGCGGTTTTCTTTAACTATATTATTATGATTTTCGATTTCGCGTGTTCGTGTAGAATCAATCGCATTAACAATATTCTGTTTACCGGTTAATTTAAACTTAATACACGATGTAATATGTTCCTGCGATTTTTCATGTCTTTCTAGGCCACGAGCTAAATTTTTCAAATCATTATAACCCAAGTGCCCCCAACATGAAGTTGTATCCGATGTGAATAGCAAGCAATACCAGCAATATAATTTATTGTGTACATCAGATCCCGTTAACCATACATATTTTTTATAATTATCAGTATTAAACGATCGATTTTGATACTTCCCTGCCATCACTAATCCTTTCAAATCCGGTAAAGGCCGTTTGTTTTTGAAGAACACTTTTCTATCATATGTTAATCCACTAAATGGATTTTCTAAGAACTCTGCAACTAAGTCACTCATAATTTTAACGTTCACCGATTCCGATTAGATAAATTATAACTTAAAAATTAACTACTTAACCTTACTACGCCTCGTGGAATAAAAACAACAACTGAGCTGCCGCATTCTTCTAGCAGCGGGAGGCGGAAGCAAGTAATCGTATTTCATTCAACCGACGAATGGGTACGAAAAGCTAGCCTCCCTACTATGTTGCCATATTCGCTGTTTCACCCCACTGGGCAATTGAATGGTTGGAAAAACGGCAACTGTGTTGACCACACGTATTTAGCGTTTGAGATATATAGAGAATCTAGCCTCTGGCCACTGTTGCCAGATTGAAAATAACTACTGAGAACGGGGAATTAATTGTAAAATTTAAAGAATTATCAGAGAAACAGGAAATAAAATGGAGAATGATCATTAAGATAAATTGGTGAGGAGGCTGAGCCTCCTTAGCCTCATTCGAGGAGCCGCCACTGATGCAATGTGTCAGCTTCCAAAACGTATTCATACAAAATTTCATTACAATGTTGCCAGTAGTTTCGACATAATCGTAAAAAATGTGTTTAAAATTTTTCCTTGAATACGGATGCCATTACGAACATTTTTTGCCAAACAAACCCCACTTATTTTTCACTTTTTTTTTTAAACACCCTGTATACAAATGGTCTGAGCGCCCGATCGTTACGTCACAGCTACGTTTCAGCTAGTCACCCGTATGTTACGGCCCAATGCTGCAATACCGACAGTAAAACAAAAGTTTTATTTATTTTTTGGGATATATACGAGTATATTTTTTTTAATATTGTTTTTCTCACAATCCATTAAAAATTTTGCACTACCTGTTTCGAGGTCTATAATTGCACCTCATCCTCAGGTATATATAAGAAAAGGATTCAATATATATAAATATAACATACCTTACAGTATGTGCCGGTGTTGTTGATTTCATCAAAGCCGAACTAGACTTCCACGTATCTAACAAGTTTGATAAATTGCTTAAAAACTTGATTAATCGAATGATCCTCTATGTTACCTTTGACAATAGGTTCCTGGAAAATATCCCTTTATCGTTGGGTCCACCAACTTAATATATTTATAAACTGGGCTGTGGATTTGAAATGCTCTAAATTTGAAGCTAAATGGAAGTATATATTCATTGAATAGGTACCTTAAGGGCTACTTTAAGATTTTGACGGTCCAAATTTGAATTTATCATATTCCTGTTTATGCGTTTTTTTAAGCATAAAATGAGGCAATGTCCTCGTCTCCCGAGTCGAAGTTGGGATATTGCATAATACGATTGTGTTTTGAATTTAACTAGTTATTCCTAAACATTTGAGAATGTGAACCGACTCGAATAAATAACATTATAATACAGAATATTTCGTATCCAATTTGTTCTAATTTCAAAATAATTGACTTTATAAAAATGAACAATAATTCGTGATTTATGTTTGATACAGAATAAATATGAACAACCTCTTTAAATTTTGAATTAACACTAACTCAGAACGAGTGCTATAACTGATATGATATCGTATCATAATCAATATTTCAATTCTATAAATAAATTAATTTAATTGATATTATCATATTGATAAGAGTAATAGGGGCGGTATGTGGATAGAGTGCGAGTAAAATAAACAGAAGGTTTCAGTTCATGAACGTTCGATAGTATAAGATATCTGGTCTCGGGGCTGTTTAATTATCATTAGTCCATCCATGTTTACCCACGCAAGTCGACGAATACGATTTCGGTATGGTATTGGAATCTACAATTGAAACCAGCATAATCAATCCTGATGCAGGAATAACGTATAATACTGAGTAATTGTATTTTTGTTTGTTTAATAAATACAAGTTCCGTTATTGTTTCCACTTTGTTGGACAGTAGATTTATATCAACATTACGATTTTTCTAATTTATAATTAAATGTACTACAACTACTTACGCCATTTACTGTGCGCTTTGTAATCGAATTATTATTCAATCCACTAATTATCATTTCTCAATAAAATTTCACCTAATCAATTCACAAGAATGAAGATTTGCACAAGCTTTTGTGGCATATTTTCTTAGACAAATTTAAACAAGGCGTTGTCTCAAAATTCTTTCGCTCATTTCAGAACTTCTGTACGACATAGGCATAGGAATGGATTTTTCCCAAACGGGGTAAAAGGAACTCATCGTAAACGAATCGGGTAGGTATAAGCGTTTCGTATTCTTTTTAATCGTTGTCGATTATATTGAGGAAGGCAGAAATGGTAAACTGATCTACAATAATCAATGTGTGGATGAACTATCGTTTCACGTTGATAGTAATATTTGTGGTTCAAGATTATATCTTATTTAAATGATTTACAAAACAGGTGAATTTTATGTATTATCTAATCCAGGGATTACCCCAATTGGGCTCACCACAAAAAAAAATTGGGGTCACGAGGCTTTGATAAATTTCAGAAGTTCCGTAAGTAAAATAAATACAGCGGAAAGAGTAAGAGTTTTCCTCTAGATTTCCGACAGATGTCGCGTTACACAGGTTGTCTTTTCATTATTGAAGTGGTAGTGTCTATACGTATGTTTGAATTTTTATTTTGTGGTATGCATTACATGTTTTGCCGTTGGAATGAAAAACTATTCATTTAAGGATTGAATTTAATTTCCTCTTATATTGCCTATATATTTATGCTTCTATTTTAGCTGTGCATGGTCTCTGCATATTTGGTGAGTAATAAATTGAGTATATTTTTGAAATTATACAGTGAAAAAATTATTTTCTTTTTTATTAGTTAAGATTTGAAGTCGAACCCTGAACCTTCGTAAGACTGCGCGATTTTAAAATTTAAATGGAATTTCAGATAAAAACGTGTATTTGTTATGGACAAGTGGTTAATTAAAAATAATGAAGACGCGATGGCATTTCATCATCAATTTGTAGTTCTCAGCAGGAGAAAAAATAGCATGAAAATTTGACGATTCTTATTTATCATCTGGATTTTCATATATAATTTGCAATTTGTTTGGTATGTAGTGAAGTTCTGGCTGCAGAAAGTATGAAACCATTCAAGCTCCGGCGACGTCTTTCTACCAAGCATGCAATATACAGCAGTAAATCTAAAAAATATTTCGAAAGGTTATTAAAATCTTCAGGAACACAAAAACAACGTTCTGAGACCTCCTTTGGTTCGAATGAAAAACTCCTGTTAGTATTTTCTTACCCTACTGCAAAGGATAAAAACCATTCATGATAGGCGAAAGTCTTCTGCTATCTGCAGCAATGAAGATGTCGGAAATTATTCATGGCAAAAAATATGCTGGTGAAATTGGGAAAATACCTCTTTCAAATAAAACGGTAGCCAGGCAAATCAGTGAAATTTGTGATCATCAGCCGAAACAACTTCTCCTAGAATTAAAAACAGTCCACAGCTTGCTTTCCAGTTGGACTGATGTTTCCAACTTGGCTCAGCTGTTAGTTTATGTCCGATATGTTTACAAAGGCAATGTAGAGGAGGATCTATTGTTTTGTCCTCCTTTGGATTCTCAAACAGAAGGGGAGGATATTTATGTTAAAAGTTGATGCATTTTTCAAACATAAGAGGTTGAAATGGAATACTGTATTGGTGTTTGTTAACGGGAATGGCAATAAAAATATCACTTTAACTCACTGCATGATCCACCGATAGGAACTGGTAGCTAAAAAATTATCACCAGAATTTAACAAAGTACTTTAAGTCGAGGAAATAAAGCACTAAAATAGGTCAAACTTTCCAAACTTGGCGCAGTTGGATGGATTGATATGCGGTTTTCTGCATTCGATTCAGAAAGTGATTTAGAAAATTTGTCCGGTATTTTTTTTTGCGGAAAAAATTTATTGCATTTCTACAGCCAAAAAATGCATTTTTCTGAAAGCACTTTTTGAGGTAAAAAAAAACGGACTCGAATTGGTTTCTCGGGGGTTTTTGGGGTCGCTGAACATGAATATGTTATCAAGAAAATTCCCTGAGGTCCCCTTGGACCTCTCTAGAGGTATCCGGGCGTCCTGATGCCCTAGATATCGATGAAATTAATTAAAAAATTATTTTTAATGTTTGTTAACTGTTCAAGAGATGATATAAAGGTTGGTAGTGATGATAACGAAGTGAAAAAACTCTTCTGCAATACCTGGTATACCCTGAGTCCGGGTAACCACTTCATCTTCTAGGAAATTGTTAATTTTTCTTAATTAAATGTAAAACAAATTCTGGCTCTCGGGGAATTTCAAAGTCGCTGATCACGACTATGACGCTCTCAATTTTCTGCAAATTACCTGGGGGTGTTTCCGGGTCTATGTGTATCTACATCATCTTCTAAAGAATTTGTTCATTTTTCTTGGTGAAATTTAACATATTCTGGCTCTCGGGTGTTTTCAAAGCTGTCGATCACGATTATGACACTCACAATGTTCTGAAAATTACCTGAGAGTGTTTCCAGGTCTCTGGAGCCCTGTGTATCTACGTCAACTTCTAGGAATTTGTTAATTTTTCTTCATAAAAGGTAACAAATTCTGACTCTCGGGCGACTATTTGAATGTTTTAGGATTTCTATAGCTTCAAGGATTACTGGCTGATAGAAGTTTGAGGCTCGGGCTATGATTTTAGTATGTTCGAAAAGGATTTGATGATTAGTGTCAAACTTCTGTTCCCCAAGTGCAGATCTGCAGGTGTCACGAAGCCTTTAACAGCACTCTTGTTCTCTCACAGGAGTAGCTACTGTACGACCTGTTTCACCAATGTAGACTTTACCGCAAGAACAGGGAATGCTATAAACACCTTCTAAGGGAAGAGGAGGGAGAGAATGTTTGATAGGTTTGTAAAACTGAGATAGTTTTGGAAGTGTGGAAAACCGAGTAGAATTATTAGTAGTATATATTATGTTTTTTAAGGATTTTGGAAATTCGATGTGTTATATTTTCAATATATAGAAGATACGCAGTGGATAAAGCAGGCGGGGGGGGGGGGGGTGTGACTCAGGTTGATTTAAATTTTTAGGCGAAGTGTATTTCTTTATGGCTTTTACAATGTTGTAATGGGATAAATTATGTGATAATAAAACATATTTTAATTCTGATTTTAAGGATTGGGGTTGAGATAAGTTGACAGTTCTGTGGACCAAGGAGTTGGATTACTTTTGGGCAGGGTGGTGGTGGTAAAAGCCATTGAGGTATCTATCTGTGTGAGTGGGTTTTTGATACTCAGGATGTCCTAAAGTACCGTCAGTCTGTCGACTAACTGATACATCTAGGAAGGGGGGTGAACCTCACTATTCAACTTCCATGGTGAAAAGGATATTGGGTTGTAATGAATTTAAATGATTGGGGAAGGGAACAAGATTTTCGTGACCATGTTGCCATGAGTCAATAGGATCTTCCTCAAAAGTTTCCATGAAGATATTAGCTATGACCGAAGAAAGTGGGGAGCCCATGGCAGCTCCCGAGAACTGTTCGTAAACTTGCCATAGTATAGAAAATATGTGGAAGATAGACAAAAATCAATTAACGGTAGTAAGTCCATTGAAATGTTTTTGGTAGGTAACAGTTGAGAAATTATGGAAAGAGTGTATGGAATAGAAACATTGGTAAAGACTGAATCGAAGTCAAAGCTGACGAGCAAATTGCCTATGTCAACTTTTAGCGCTTGGAGTTTTTCAACGAAATGAAAGGAATTCAGGGTAAAAAAAAACTGTTGAAATTACCTACAAGAGGTATGAGAATAGATGACAGATATTATATAGAAATTTCTTATCCCCCATAGTTCAAGAAACTTTTGACTGATATATCACTATGTAAACTATTATCATCTTTGTTAGATATATTTTATGGTAATATATGATTTTAAACAAATGACATTGCTCATTCCTGGATAATGAGATAATACGTAACTAGGTAATAAACTAATAACTTATTAACGTCCTTCAATGAAATATTCAATAGATCTTATTATAATATTCCTTAACACTAAAAAGTATCTTATAAGTAAGTAGGACATTGAATATTTTATTATCTTACGTTAAGTACATTCTCATGTCACGGATATAAAATTTGAGTATATCATAAAATTATTTTTTATATATGCATCATTTCATATTTTATAAATTTCCATTTAGCAGGTATTTTAAGTGGCAATTAAAGGTTCATAAAAAGCTTAGACGGCGCTTCATTACTTGTATGTTTAATAGCTAAATACCAAATGAAAGTAAGAATTCTAAAGTTTCAATTTTAATGGAAAATAAAAAATGATAAAGTATTCTTGGAAATGGAAAATAATAGGTTTTTTATTAATATTGTTTACTTCTTTTCTTAGCCATCCCGTTGAAGTATCTAATGAACTACTTTTTGTTTACATTTTCCTCAAGTTGACTCTTCATTTACAATATAAACATGTCCGCTCTTAAATATTCTTAACGGGGAAACGAATTGATGGTAAATCATTCAAAATGCAGATCTTTTATAATTTCACATTAATTGGAACAACAAAATTGTATTACGATAGTGAGGGTCAATCAATGAAACCGTAATAATGTATCCTTATTCTTATTCTCATCTCTACTCATGAAAAAAGTTAGTTTCAGAATTCTAGAAATTATATTTGGAGGTTCCTAAAATATTCAAATACTAGAATGAGATTTGAATATCAATCACTTATAACTATGCATAATTTCGCATTTCCACTAATTCGTCTTTCCTTGATAGTTGTTCCGTTTTATTCACTAATACGGAACAGACTAAAAAAAATAATTTATTTGAAACGCTGGGGCTGTTGTTGGTCTTGTTGGGTATTGGAAAAATGGGCAAAAATTAATTAAACTAAATAATCTTAGCAACGGTGGGGTTTCTACAGATCGAGCAGTAACATTAAAACTAATAGTTCCGCTTAGCTGTTCTTCTCTCTCTCGAGCTCAACAGCGGAACGAGTAAGTACTGAACTATAACTCTGTCGAGGTATATATAACTCTACTCGCATGTGCTAAAGAAACCAAAATTAGCTGTAATAGTACTAGAGAAACCATTGTTGAATATCTATTTATTTCTTAATTATTCTTACTCAATTGAATAATTTTGGTTTTCAGAGAAATTCCGCCTCATTTACTATATGGACTATATGGTTACGTTTTCCCAACCATTGCATACAGTTGTCTTCGAAGTAGCCTGAAAATGAATCTAGCACTGAGGAACAATGGTTTTAGCATGAGTTTTGTGTCTGAACAATTTCACGGTTCATGGTTCACTTATACTGTTCTGAACACTGACTGTTTGGCCTTTCTTTTCAAGTTAGAAAAACCTTATTTGTACATTTTGACTCGAGAAAATGTTTAGTTGGTGGGAAAGTGGTCAAAGAATTCGTTAAAATACTTGTGATTCTCGGAAAAAATTGTCGTAACAAAAGGAGGATGAATGAAGTTAGGAGGGATCTACGAATTATCCCCTTATTGAGTCCCTCACATTGTAAGAAGTCAATTGACATAAAAATTTTGAAATTCTAAGTAATATTTAGTTTTCCATCCCAAATAATTCTCTTCGGACAGCTTGCTCCTACGTCACAATCCGCTATCGATCAGAGCAAGTCTATGGTTTCGTCGTAGTATAAAATCATTTTAAGCTTTCTAAAGTTGGAGAATAAAACTCAAATTTACACAGACACTTGTAACATGTAAGTTCTACTTAATGCAGACAAATTGTATCACCACCCTGTGACATAGTTGACAACTCCAAGACTTGAGAATGCCACAGTGTGGTGAAACAATTTGCCAGCATTAATTAGAAATTAATTGTTTGAAGGTTTGCATTTTGGTTTTATTCTCCAACCTTGGAAAGTTCAAATTTCCACTATATTATAAAACAAAATTATGTGATGAGTTTCGTCAACGATGTTATTTTATCAAATACGAATAGTACCTGCAGTAAATTTACATGAACTTGTAAACTGTATAGATACGAGGGCAAGGTCCTGAAAAATGAAACAAGAAATTATTTATTTGGTCTAAACTTATTTTGTGTCTCAACATAATCCTCTTGTAGCCCGGTACACTTCGTCCAACGTTTTTCTAATTTTTCGGTCTCTTCCTAATAATACAATTCCGGGAATCCTTCAAAATAGGCGTTTGTTTCAACACTGACCTCATCGTTGGAGCTAAATCTCTTTCCGCCGAGTAATTTCTTCAAGTTTGGAAATAGATAAAAATCGCAGGGGGCCAAATCTGGAGAATGTGGTGGATGAAGAACCAATTCATGCTATTGTTCCATTGCGGCTTTGAATCGATCCAACAGCTCTGCATAATAACATATGCCGGTGATCGTTGTGGCCTTTTCAATGTAATTGATATGGGCGGTACCGTGTGCATTCCAAAAAACTGTGGCCACGACTTTATTGACCGATAAACCCTCTTTGGTCTTTTTCTGCTTCGATTCGCCAGAACCACTGTTTCGACTGTTCTTTGGTGTCTGATCTGTTGTGATGGACCCATGCCAAACACTCCTTTGAAGTTGTCACACGGTCGCGCTTGTTGTCAACAGAGAGCAAATGCGGCTTCCATCTGGCAGATAGCTTTCTCATATTCAAAAATGTATGCAAAATGTTCCGTATCCGTTCGGTTGTGATGCCCATAGCTCATGCACTTTAACTCGCCGATCGTCCATGAATTTTTTTTTTCTAATTTACCCGCATTCTAGGTTATTAGCGGGGTACAGTAATTTTATACATTGCAAAATATACTTGGATTTCAGAAAAGTTACTAATTTATTAATGTTTTGTGGACTGAGGATAGTTCGTAGGTCACTGGATAGGTTAGCATCATCCCTTTGTGGTTGGTATGTTATACACTCTAGAAGGATGTGTTTCACATTGAGGACAGTTGTCACATGCCTTGGCCTCTTCACATTGAATCAGGTATTGGTGTGTTATCTTCGTGTGACCTATACGGAGGACGGAGCCTTGTAAGAGTCACTTGATATTTTCTGCACAGTCCTGAGTATTGAGTAGGCTTCAAGTTGGGATTGACTTCATAGAGTTTATTATTCTCTGCTCGGCGCCATCTTTCGCGCCAAAGGTTCTGTGTATACTCGTGAATAATGGGCTTCATGTCTGTATGTGGAATGTTTAGTATGATTTTGGAGGCAGGGTCTACACCAGCGTTTTTTGCAGCTGCGTCCGCTTGTTCGTTACCTGGAATGCCGATGTGGGAGGGGATCCACACCAGCTCTATGTACTTTCCTTGGTTTCGGAGTTCGTACAGTTTCTTGATGTTTTTCAGAATGGGATGCTTAGGATACATTTGTTTTATACCCTGTATGGAGCTCAGAGAATCGGTGAATATTACCGATTCTTTTGCATTAGAATTGGACGAGTGTTTCATTGCTTCTGCTATGGCATATAGCTCCCCTGTGTAGATACTGCACTCTGGGGGAATACTATATTTGAGGATGTTTGTCCCTGTGATGACTGAAGCACCTACTCGTTGGCCCTCTAGTGTTTTGGAAGCATCATACCATGAATTTTATCGGCAATTTTCGGCGTTGTAACCTCAATTGGACGACTAGAACGTTCGGCATCAGTAAACCACGTGTGAATCGTTCCAATCGATGGTGAAGAGTCCCCGTAACGTTTAACGACCGATGCTTTGGTTCGCGTAATGCTGTGAAATTTACTTTTTCCTTGTTTACAAAAATCTTCAAGGCTGCTTACTTGTAATGGGTGTCAAAAAATAACTGAAAGACGTATCAGTCTGAAAATGTTAATGCGTTCTAGTTAAAGAAGATACGTCACAAATGTCACATGGGATTTCCTATTGTGGCGCCATCTGCTTTATTTTTCAGGAACTTTTCACCTTGCCCTCGAATATAAAAATTTCGACAGCCAATAATAATGGGATTACCAAGATAGAAACTAACACAATTTAACTATGGTAAGTTGGTAAGAAGAGGAAAATGATTTCATCGGAACATCATACAGATGTTACCGATTGAACAAAAATCCAGCTGGTCCTTAACTAGGTCTGGATATTTTTGTGCTTATTCATTTCTAATCATTCTCATAGATTTAGTCTCCAATTTTTACTCTCCGAATCTAACATATCAGAATCAATTAAATGGATGGTGCAACAGTTACTATTTGTGCTTTCCCATTATGAGTTCAAGAAGTATTCTTTTTTCAGGAAGATGCCTTTCTGGAGGTTCCTGTTTTGTTTTCTGGCATATGCAAGTTTCTGGCATTCTTGCAAATTCCTACACGCGTCTTCATAATTGTAAAAGTATATTTTTGGTTCAGTCCTTCAGTCGTATTACTTAATGTGATTTGATATGACTTCAACGTTTATAAGAATAATGCTGAGCAATTCTTGATTCATATACTTAAAACATTAAAGTGTTATAATTTCGATTACTATTTTATTTTATTATTTTTTTTTTGGTTTCAGTCATATTCAAACATTGCTTGAAATGACTTTGAATTTTATAAGAAAAGTGCTAAGCAGTGAATTCTTGATATATATTCATATACTTAGAATATTAATGTGTTACAATTTCGATTACCCGTGTTTCTGTTCGTTTTGGCGACGTGGGCACTTTTGATTGGAATTGGTGCGATAAGGACACTTTGTGCTGATACAATTAGTTTTGAGAAATCCCGTTTTACACATTCATACGTCTTCTGATGATGGTCTGGAGACCGAAACGTACGTAAAGACGAAAATGATAAGCATATGTGTTAGTGTGACCTATTTCTCGAGAATTTATATATAATTCCTGGTCAAGAATCTTTTTCAATTATTAATTTCTGATAAGAGTATTTTCCAGCTTCATTGTAAAGTACAATAAAAAGATAACCAAATTCTGCTTCTGTTTGTTTGTCAAAAGTAGGTTCAACATTTCAGGCCGTCATTGTGAATTATTTCTTTTTATGAAATATTTTCAAAGAAAGTAAACAAAAAACATTTATCACTGACACTGTCGGCATAATAAACTCATCTAAATGAAAGTAAAACCTGCGCTATGTAGGGGTTCTAATTTTAACAATACATCTTGAATACCTATAAAGTCCCCTATTGCATTGTCCCAGCAGTGGTGCGCAACAAGAATCGTGGTGGGAGCCCGAACCGGCACTGAAAGTTGGAATTTATCGGAGTTTTTAGAGATAACATGGAAGGTGGGCTCACTTCGTTCAAGTTTTACAAACAAATGTACACTTCGCCATTCTCGATATTTATTCCACGTTTCGTTATTCAAAACATTAAATCTTTCCGAAGATTCACAAGACAAGTTATGGGTGTTGATAAAATTCTGATTTCATCTTATCAGGAACTATTTATTTGCTTTTCTAGAAAGCATCCGTTTAAGTTTCTTGTCAATTCTTGGAATTCTAATTTCATAAAAGTGTCTCACATAACAACTAGGGTAAAATAAAATGGGTTAATTGTGTTACGAAATCTTTGATATCATGAATTTGATACTAATATTCAGAGCTTCAGTTGTAGAAATCCTTCTAGAAAATATGCATCCTTCGCATTTCAGAATTCCAATAATAGAAAGTATATCATAGCAACCCCATTGTAATGCTTTTTATTCGTGAAGATCGTTTGATCTCTGTCATCATTATCATTAGTATCAAAAAGGGGCTGAGGTTTAACTTAGGCCGCTGATTTAGGTATATTGTGCGTCACATGGTCAGGACCCTATTCTATTCCAGCAGGTTCGTGGCCCGCCATAAACCCAGAACACTGCTCACCCTGCTTTCCATTAGTTCATCTAGAACAAGATGTGTGAGCAGTTTCCTCCGCCTCTTGGCATTTTCTACATATTTCTGTCATTTGTGATCCAATGATATGAAGGTGTTTGCTTAAACCCACGACGATTCCAGTCAACTCTCTAAATTCCCTTCTGTTTAGAGAGAACCGTGGAGTATGCTCCTAGGGCCCCTGATATAGTGATCCTTGGCATTTTTAGATACACTCCTGCTCTCGATTGAACCAGTCTGTAAACTATACGAGCCCGCCTGGTGATAACAGTGTTTCGTTACTTCAATCTCCCCTATATAGGATGAAGATTTTGGGAGAAATGAAACAGATAGCTGATCATTTTTTTTCGAAGATGAGGAGAAATCTTGCATAGACCATAGAAGCGCCGGTGTGTTCCACAGATTTTTACCGACTACAACCCCTCCCGCGTGAGGATGGTTCCCCTTCTCAGAGGGAACCCCACTGCACTCCGGTCATTAGTGTCATATTGTGTTCTCACATATTGCTATCTCCTGAGCAGTCCGGTGTATTTTAGTAGCTTGATATAGGGGAGAATTCTGATTTCCTCGGGTGTAGTTTTATCGTGTCCAAGGTATGTCTGACGACCAACCGCGTATACCGTGCTCTGACACAGGACATGCATGGGTGTCTCTTCTACCTCGCCGCAACCGCTGCATGTGTGCTGATCTACCAGACCCAGCGTGCAGAGATATTTGTTGCATGCAACAAGATTCCGTATTTCTTTTCACTCGTTGCTGCTGAAGATCTCCCATTAGTCGCTTGGAATGCAACATACGGGGCAGCTCCCCCCAATAAGCACGGTTCTCTGCCTCGAGCCATTGATTATAGATTTCGCTGTGCCATGAGAAATGTCACAGGTTCAAGGTTTTAAGCGTGAACGGTACGGCAGTGCTGTGAACCTTGATCCTGTCGGATCTCATCCCCAATGGCACAGTTGATTCAAGCAATCCAAGAATGCTTCGGTTTTTCCTTGTCCAATAAGATCCAAGCGATACGCTCCTCTTATGGCTTCTGTCTGAACGGCAAGGTGCAGTGGCTCCAACCCAACAGGCTTTCCATCACAGCCGTTGGGATGGTCGACATTGCACCTGTTATTCCTAAGCACGCCAGTCTCTGGGACATAGCAGGCCTCACTCGTCCTTGACCAACACACAACTACGGCATATGAGATCATATCTCTAACAGTTTCCCCTATACCTAAATTTAACTGTATTCGACTTTCATGAAAATTTTTTGAATTTATACCTCTCTCTCTTTGAAAATCAATATCTCTGTCATTTTTCAATATTTCGAAATAGTTTTCGAGCATCAGGAAGAAAACAGTGGATCTTCATTTTAGTTTTATTTTTGGGGAAAAACAATTTAAAAATTGGGGAAACTCTTGGTAATTACTAAATAAAGGAGAATTAAATTCCACATCGGTCTGTATCTGGGTCTCTCAACTCTACCTGCTTCCACAATTGATCTAAAATTTCTAGGTTGAGCATTCGACATTGGAGAAAAAAAGTCAGATGAATATCAGGACAAAAATTGTAGGGCTCACAACTTTGTGAAACACCAAAATTAAAAAAAAAAATCCAGAGCATTCAAAACCTTTATTGACTTGTGTTGTTGTTTTTGTGTTGACAGGGGAGATGTAGCAAACTATATTTTCTAGGTATCATCGAAGGTCCTTGTCATATATTAAATAAATAAATTTGATCATACAAACAGTATTGCCGAGAATGTAAACAAAAAATAATTAAAGATGAAGGGTTCGTTCGCTCCCAAGGTGCTAGACTTTTGGAGCAGAACTGACATCGTGGAGTAGGGCTAATGGTTAATAGGATGCGAAGATCACAGTGGACACAGAGTCTAAGTGACGCGACCCTAGAGTACCGAAAGTCTCCAGTGAAGGTGTCCTCAGGGTACCCGATTCAGTTATTAATATTATTATCATTTACAGAGTTCCACAAATGAGGAATAAATCTTGGTTTCAATCATCTAAGATCATAATAAGGTTTACATATCAATAATGATTCTTGACCCAGGTATAAATTATATATAAATTCTCGGGATATTGGTCAAACTAACACATATGCTTACTATTTTCTTCTTTACATACATTTCGGTCTCACGACCATCATCAGAAGACGTATCAATGTATATAATGTGATTTCTTAAAACTAATTGTATCATCACAAGGCGTCCTTATCGCACTAATTTCAATTTAAAATGCCCACGTCGCCGATACGAACAATTAATGTTTTAAGTATATGAATCAAGAATCCGCTGCTTAGCAATATTCTTATAAACTTTGAAGCCATATCAAATCACATTATGTAATAAGACTGAAGGACTGAACCACAAATATAACTCTCGAGTATCCACTTTCGAACCAGATGTTGAAGATTTATGAGGTAATATAAAAAGGTTGTCAGATCTTATTAGAAATATTGCTATTTGAGCATTCTATCTAAAATATACTTTTAACATTATAAAGACGCATGTAGGAATTTGCAAGGGTTTTAATTAATTAAATTAGTATACATCTGACTTAATGATTGAATATCTGTTCTACGATTTGCAGACTTGGAGTCACGTTTTATGTGAATCATTTTCAGAATAGATCTTTTATAATAAATGGTTTCCTTAGTTAAAATATTAACATTTTTGTAATCGAATTGATGGTTATAATCAAAGCAGTGTTTATAGCAAGGGTGGTTTAATTTTCTAAGTTTTTGTAAATATTGCTTCATACATTTCTCAATTTTCTCTGAAATCTCCGGAACGTATGGTAATGTTATAAAAGTATCTGTATTACCGTTTATGTTATTTAGATATGACGTTCCATTATAGATTTTGTTTATTCTTTTTTTATTGATGGGATTGAAAAATGTTTTTGTGGTAACCATTCATTTCCAGTGTATTACGAACAATTTTTAAATTTTTGTGACGGTCCTCTGGGTGGGACAATCTGTACCTAAGGCTGTTTATAACATTTTTTTATAACTTGTTGGTGCAACGGGATTGAAGTGCAGATAACGTTGAGACCAAACTTCTTCAGTAAAGCACGAAGTTTTTATTTTTCCATCTGAATCATGCCTAATGTTCATATCTAGGAAATTTATGTTTTTGTTCACTTCTATTCCACAAGTAAATTCTAGTTTACAGTGGAAATTGTTAAATTTATTAAAAATGTATTGAATTTTATCATTGGGAACACACATTAGGCAATCATCTACATACCGTTGAAAGAATATGGGTTGAAACTCTAATAAATTTATTACAGATTCCTCTAGCCATTCCATAACTAGGTTGGCAATAGTAGCTGAAATAGGAGATCCCATTGCTGTGCCGTATATTTGCCCAAAATATTGCTCACTGTATTGAAAATAAGTGCAAAAGCTTTACTGCATGTGTAAATTCAGATTGATCTAGAGGTGTATGGTTTACTCATCAAAATAAACCAAGGATAACCAATCCGCAACTGGGATTCCTACATTTATTTATGGTTGATATTTGACATAGTCTTGTGCGCTAATTGACAAAACTTTGTGATTCAACTCTCAAAAATCGCTATAAATTATCATAGCTGGAAACATCATCACTGTATCATTTTATTTCATGAAACTCAAGCTCAAGCTATCCGCCTACGGTTTTCGATTAGCCAATCCTAAAGTGGATGCATGTTCGTGGAACCCACTAGAAAAATAAAAAGGTTGATCCCAAATTAAGAATTAATTTCACATTATGAACTAAGTTTTGAAAGTATGTATAAAAGTTGTATGCCTAGAATATCCAATCAACGATCCAATTTGAAATTTCCGATATAATATTGACAAAAGTGATATGTTTTTAATCGGTTCTAATTGCAACTATATCTGGTAGATACGTTTTTTCTTTCCGTTCGATAATGCATAAAACAAACTGTTGCTTTAGTGTAATAGTAAAACCTTTATAAAAACCCCTTGGAATAGGGCCCTCTGGCGTGGACCAACAGGATAGAGAGAAAGGGTGTAATTTATATGCCTGGGGTGCAGTTCCCCTGTCCGCCACCATCAATCATTGTGGCGCTGCAGTGGGGCCCCCGGGGAGGACGAGAAACACCCCTAGCTTGATGCAAGTGCAATATATGACGGGTATCTTCGCCCTCGGCATTCTATTGTTCATCAACTATTTTATTTACCTGCTATTTACATTATTTATACATTTTTTCACACATGAATACCTAAGAATATATTGCGGGAAAAATTATTTTACATACTACCTATATTGCGAAAAAATCTCAAGTTTCTATGTTTATTTCAACATATGTATGTTTTATATCATTGGCATTCAATTTTTACTTCACTATACGTAGTAATCGTAGTATATAGTGTAAGGGAAGTATTGTAATCTGCCCTTAAAAAGTTTTCCGGATGTTCCATGATTATGTCAGTTTAAAACATTTTTGAACCCATCGAGACTATTTATGACATTATGTATATATGTGTATGTGTGTACGGATTTGAAATTTTGCAGATCGCTTTGATAGCCCCGTTTCGAGTGATATTTTTGACATCCATCTTCATTTTTTGAAATTGAATTATACTATTTTGATTAACCATAATATCAACCATGTTTTCCTGGTTATAATCATCACACTCATAAATTTAACCTGTAGAAGTGTCCGAAATTCTCATTTTAAGATTCAAGTTACGTAATCGAAGTGTGAATATGCAGACTATTTTCTGTTTTCACTATGTGGTGTGATGGTGTAAATTTGAGCTCTTAAGGCGGGACTCCACCAAACTTGGCAAGCTTGGCGGCATGTGCGGCCTTGCCGCCGGCACAAAATGCAGCCGGCACAAAATGCCGCGGCTTATTGCGGCTTTGCCGCAGACTTAAGATCGACTCCACCAAACTGGGCAGATGTGCCGGCTTGCGCTTGCAGAATGCAGAGTTATTGTTCTTCATAGGGAGATCTTTGACGACGACGACTTTTTTTTGCTAGGTTATATGGCCCTGAAAATTATTACCAAGAAAAAAAAAAGAGGAAACACAGGTTTTGGGTACGGCCTAGTTTAAACAAAAATCTTCAAAAAACTGAAAGCAAACTGTTAAGTGATTTAAAAAGTGATGATTGTGGTTTAGTGCTTGGCCGTCATACTATCAGAAGGTCTTTTCAAAATTTTGTTAGAATGAGTGCAACAGATTTTGAGGAGGTAATTTGCTTAACTGGACCTTAAATTGCTAAACGCAACACAAATGACAGAAATGCTATACCAGTTGCAGATCGATTGGCAGTAACATTTTTGTAGTTATAACTCTACAAATAATGATTATTTATATCATGGTCTGGAAACATCGTAAATAACTACAACCTGATGCTATGCTTCTAAGTGGTTATCGAAAACACAATTCTGCAAATCAAGTTGCAGTATCGTGAACTTCGTATTTACCTAACGATTATATCTCAGCTTCAAATGAACATTGTATCATTCATATTCTTCAAATAATATGCAATAAATTGAATATTGCTTCACAATTTTGTTTCCAAGCTGCTTATCTGTTTCCATTTCTACAGTGGATTTGAGTGAATCAAATTGGCTATAGGCGTGTTCAAAACGCCATGTAAATCCTAATATTCACTTATAATCGAGAAAATAGCATCGAAATATCTATGCCAAACTTTTATAACGGATTTAATTTTGATTTTAAGGAGGTGTTCCAAATTCCTTTAAGCATATTGGGCAAAAATGAGAGAGTTGATTGTCCATTGCAAATCCGCTTGTTTGTTTGGACGTCACGATATTCGTCACAATTTGATTACGGGGATCGGTCAAGGTCTCAGGTAAATTTTAAGGGTGCCTGAAACACGTCACACAGAACTTTATTTGGTGAGAACAAAACGGTTGGGCGAATGTTAGCCGTAATTAATTGAATATTTTTCGTGTTGTACGTGCTAACAATAGTTAACAATCTTTTCAAAATTTAAAATGTCGTTTGTGAAAGAAATTTTTAGTTAACGCGGAATCACCTAAATAGTGTACGAAGTTTTCTAAACACCGATCTTCAACTAATGAAACGGTCTGGAGGTGCATCAAACGGCCCAAATGTAAGGTTTATGTGTATACCATTGGAGAATCCGATAGTTTTGTTGTAACAATATTGAAAAATCAACATAATCACAAACATGAAGAAAAAGTTGCTAGCCAAGTACTTAGTATTGCCTTCAAAAGAAAAGCGGAAGAAGAACCTACAGAAACCAACTAAAATATTACATAAAGAATTAGCTTCAAACGGTTTTCCCTCAGATTTTTTTTCAGAAACATTGACGTCCCGTCAAAGAAAATATGTAGGTACAATAGATGTTGCAAAACATTGCCAACTTTGCCTCGCTCTGCCAACGAAGTTCACCGTTATCTGCAAGAACATTCGTACAAAACGTCAAGGGAGGGAATTTTTGTTCTGGATAATGATTTCCGAAATGGAATTACAATTTTAGCTGCCAAGCAAATTTGAAATTTGTATGTAAGTCGAGTTTTATGTACATGGATGGCACTCCAATACTGCACAAAATGTGTCACACAACTATTTACCATATAGGGTGACATAAATGGACACTTTATACCGCTAGTGTTTAGTTTACTGCAAAACAAATGAGAAAAAACTTATAGACTCTGTTTGGAAAAAATTAAGTTTATCTGTTCTCTTAACAACATACGTTTTATTCCTGAGAAAGTAGTGGTTAATTTTGAAATTGCCATTCATAATGCAGTTCGTAAAATGTGGGACAACGTTACAATTATTGGTTGCTGCTTCCATCTTACTCAGTCTTGGTGGCGTAAAATAGAAAAGTTGGGGTTAAGTGGCGAATATAAAAACAAAAATTGTGAAACTGGAAAGTGACTTCGTTATTGTTTTGGTATGGTATTTTTAAATTCAAATCTGTTAAGCAATTTTTTTGTTTTTGAGTTACTTGCAATAAAATCAAGTGACGATAAGTTAAGGGTTTTTGCTGATTATTTGGTGGATTATTTTATATCCAACGAAGCCACTTTTCCTCCCCACATTTGATCTGAAGCTTCTTCAACTCTAAATAAAACCATGAACGCTTGCGAGTTCTTTCACTCTCATTTAAATAACTCTTTTTATTAGTTCACCGACAATTTTTAATTTCACAAATGGTTTGTTAAAATTTCAAATAAAAGTGTACATAAAATGAAATAGTGTAGCTACTCCTTGTAAATCTAAAAACTCAGCGACAATTCGAGGACAAGTTTTTTTTACAAAAATTATTGTTAGATTTGGAACAACCAAAGATAACTATACCCTCCATTTTGTTAAAGTTGTTTCAAATATATATGGACACAATCCATAAAATATGTATTATTATTAAGTATAAATTGTCAATGTTTTTCTTCCGAGTGTTCTGTAAAATTTATGTATTTAAGTACATCATATTCTTGATCAAATAATAAAGTAAAACCGACCTCATAATTTAATTTCTCAATCATATTAATTCTTTTGTAAAAGTAAAAATATTACTTGAAGGCCTATTGTGGCAAAATTGTTGCATCAACAAGGTTTTCATTGTATTTTAAAAATTCAAAATCAATAACTATCTTGTAGTCTCAAAATCGGACGACAGAATGCCTTGTGACGAATATTGTACACGAATTTTATCTGCATACTGTGACGAATTTCGAATCCCCCGTTTGTTTATACTAGTTTTTATCAAAAGTGCTCCATACGAAAAGACGTGTGGATCACGTATTCTGTAAAGTTTGTATCGGGGATATTAATATTTCAAAGAACATAGAAGTAGTTTCATTAATAATAAATCTCATTCAACCTTTGCGGAACATTTAATAATAGAAAACCATAACTTTAATGATAATTTCAAGATTTTACACATCCAGAATAAAAGTAATAAATTAAATTTGCTTGAATCTCTAGAAATCAATAAATGAAAAAGTCCGATATCATATTGCACGATGAACAAATACTTTAAAATTCTGCCTTGTTAAATTTGTATAAATATATTTGCTACCAGTTTATTGTTTGATCTCTCAATTAGGTAAAATTCCAATAATCAACTATGCTTCAAGGATTATCATCAAAGTTATACTGGGTTCCCCATAATAGACGCCATTTTAATATTTGAATTAAAATTTTTTTAGTTAACAAAACAAACTTTTTGTTTTACTAAATTACAGCTAACTCTTTGGGATTTATGATAACTTATAAATATTTGGCTAATTTAATTCTAACTTGTAAAAATCACGTCTTCTTAATGACCTCCACCAACTTCAACACATTTTTCAATATTAGATAAAAAGTGGTTCATTACACGGCGCAGCAAACCTTCGTCTATTCCTTCAACTTCTTCACGAATTTTGACTTTCAGTTCCTCGATTGTACCTGGACGACTCGCAAACACTTTGACTTTTAAATATCCCCACAGGTAAAAATCGGGTGCCGTTAAGTCGGGGGACCTCGAAGGCCAAGGCAAATCTCCGAATCGAGAAATGAGTCGGCCATTAAACATTTCTCGCAGGACCCTCATTGAGTTTCTGGCGGTATGAGCTGTTGCCCCATCTTGTTGGAATAGTAAGGCATTGTTTAGTAATCCTCGTCTATTTAATTCTGAACTGAGAAACGTCTCTAGCATATTAACGTAGCTCTCGGATGTTACTGTTACAGCGCGGTTATTTTCATCCTCAAAAAAATAAGGGCCAATGATACCAAAAGATCCTACTCCACACCACACAACAACTTTTGGACTATGGAGGTTCTGTGTAAAGATTTCACGAGGATTTTCATTTGACCAGTATCTAAAATTCTCTTTATTGACCATGCCGTTCAAATAAAAATTTGCTTCACGGGAGACTGTGAATTGCTCCTTGATGTAAATCCAAAAACTCTTGACAAAATGCTAACCTTCCTTCTTTATCTTGATTGCTAAGGTGCTGTGCCATTTGGTATTTATAGGGATGAAATATTGAATCCCTTTGAAGAATTCGATCTAAGCTTCCCTTCGATATTCCTAGGATAAGGGTTTGTCGATTAGAAGACCTTTTAGGACTTCTCGTAAACGCAATTCTAACTCGTTCAATATTTTCTGGTGTACGAACTGTTCTTCGACGTCCAGGCTTCTTCAAATTTTGTACATAACCATTTTCACGCCAATGACGAACCCATAACTCAACAGTATTACGATTTGGCGCGTGACCCCTATTGCTGTTATCAAACTGACGCCGGAATGCACGCCTAACTTCTTCTATCGAATTGCTTCTTATCTTATGTAAGTTTCTACACAAAACACAAGTTGTTGGACTGAGTAATGAATGACAGTTCAAACGAATGTTGAAATAATGTCTCAAAGCAAAAAAAATTAATAAATATTGATGAAAACTAACAAACTTCTCGTAGAAAAATGGCGTTCCACGGAATTATTAATTTAAAATGTATTTGTGACAGGCGCCTACTTGATTAATAATTTACTTAAATCCCAAAGACTACAGAAAATAATCCCACAGAGAACAACTATTGAGTTATCTCGTAGGAAATTTATTAATAATATAAAATGGGTAGTCTATTATGGGGAACCCAGTATATCAGATGGTAAGTTAGTACTTTGTAATATTTGTTTGAAAAAACTAACTCCGTTAGCGAATTTGTAATCATATTTATTGATTAAACTAGATAAAATCGAAGTTTTAATAGTTATTTTATTTAAGTTTAGATCGAATTTTCATCACATAATGGCTGATTCTATTCAATTTTTGGAATAATGTTTATTGTTACGTGCACGTTTTAAACTTATGTTTAACTCTCCTGGTCATTTTCTTTTAGTGGACTTGACTGGCTGTCACTGAGGACTCCCAAATTGTTTGTTGGTCGGGCAATCAACCTATATTTTAAAATCTACACACTCGGCGAAAGGAATAGAGCAAAATGAGTACAACATTGAATTCACTACTGTAAGAAATGAAAAAGAAAACTCCTAATAAGACATAATAATTCGCGCGCTCCAGTTAGGCGTTTAAAATACCATCTAGATTATCGTTCTAGTAATCATCATGACGACAATTCTTGGCTAATTACAAAATTAACAAGAATACCAACTACGCTATGAAGTAATGTCAAACAGTTCCTTAAGTGCTTAATTGTCTTACTTGAAATAAGAATCCGAGAGAAAATTATAAACATGTGTGATGAAACCAGAGACTAGCTATACTGCTCACATTTCAAAACATAATGATAGCATCTCTTGCGAATACTGAGATGCTTATATTAATTATAGGTCATGCTGAATAAGAGAAACCCAGTAAGACAGTTTGTTCATTGATAAGATATCTTGTTGAGATGATAATTATTTCGCATAGACCACAAGGCTGCTGTGAAAATACTTGAATGTTTTGTTTTGTAATTAATGAAAAGTTTGCTTGTTGATTGTTCTAATGCTGGTGTAAATTTTTCAGAAGACATGCAATACTAATGTCTTCATTTTTTCTGTCTTAGTTCCAAGAACTCATTGTTTTAATTAGATCAATCTTTTAAATTTCATTAGAATTTTATTTTATTTACATCTTTCATAACCATTTCAGCATCAATGCTACGTGTTTATCAATTTTTCTATTTTTTCCCGGATTGGATAAATTACTGAATTATTAAACAGATTTGACTTGATTGCACACAGTGTTGAGTACATTTTACTCTGTTGAAAAGCACAACAAATCGTTGATGAGGTGTGTTTTGTAGCCTCAAATTGATGTAATTCAATCGCATTTATCGAAAATACTTGAACACTAGTATTTTAAGATTGAAGTGGTCTTTACTTATTGGAAATTCATTATATTACTGATGAACACTACAATGAATAAATACACTGTAGAAAAATTCCACATTAAACATTTTTATAAAAATGAAGGAAACATTACAATTGTTCACGTGTAGAAGCAACTGTGTGGAGTAATATGTCGCGTTTTCTTTTATTTTTATATTAATAAGTTTATTTTGGAATTTTTCTACAGGAATTGGAATTATTATTCAGTGTAGTGTTAATTGGTAAGCAATATTACTTAAAACTGCGTCAGTATAGTTATTCTGAGATGTCATTTGTCATCATAGCCAATTGTAATATCATATTGCTTTCACGGTTAGATATTTCACAGATAATGAAGAGATATATGAAAAAATGGAAATGGTTAATATGATAACATATCAATAAAGAATTCCGTACAAAAATAGGTACTATCGGCATAACTAAAATAGTAGGCCTTTGTGACATGAAAAACTTTCACGAGTTGAATCATTGCTAAAAAAGGCAGGGGATATCAAAAATTATCTTGGTCAAGGGTGGTTGTGGAATCTAAAACTTGTGTCTTACTTTACGTTTGAAATAATTATGTCGTAATTAATTTGAAGCTTCTAAAAGTGCGAAATTTCGCAATTTTATAAGGTTCGAATTATCTAAAAACGTAATTGCATGAATGCCAGACGTCCTATGTAATTAGCTACGAACGAAATCATTTTGACATATGCCTCGAGGAACTCGCTGCGCGTAAGTTAGAGTTTATACATTTTATCTCGGTCTTGTTAATTTGGGGCCGTTTCTTGCCCCGTGCGACCGGCGCCAGTTGTAATAAAGTGTTTTCGGCCGCTAGCTTTTACCCGCTCCGTGTATATTACAGTCGCGAGAAAATTCCCTTTGGTACGTCGCACGTTAGAGGCGCGTAGCTGAGATCTGAGAATAGCTCAAACTGTTTTAATTAAATTTTCCTATTTAATGGACATTCATCGGAAAAAGAAGGGCCGTCGGGCACGGTCCGATACTAAATCTAACTATGTGGAGCGAAAACGGCACGCGAAAAGTCGTCGTAAAGCCGCATTAGGTACAACCAGTTTGCACTTTTCTAACTCGCGTGCTACGGGCTTCTCACGTGAACGTCATTCGATTTACGGAAAATTAACTATTTCAAAACAGTTTTTGACCCGGATTGTGGCTATCACAACCTCTGAAAAGGTTCAAAGTTCAAATAATTATTTCATAATTTGTAGTTCATTATTGTTTTACAGCTGAAATAAATAGGTATGAAATTTGTAGGTTATTGATGATGTCAGTGTGACATTGACATAATTATTTCAAACGTAAAGTAAGACACACGTTTTAGATTCCACAACCACCCTTGACAAAGATAAGTTTTGATATCCCGGTACTTAATATATTTTAAGGTCGCAGCTATCATGATGGCAATCCCCATATACTTCATTAACATTTTTCATAATACACTTGTACGCTCTACCGCTCCAATGTTTTCTGCAGTTTCAATTGAATTTTAATACACAAGTCGGCAGCAGACCCATTTCATCAATCATAGTTATCTATTCTTTTCTCAATTACATGGAAACACATCGAAACGTCAAAATCAAGTTTTATTTTATCCCTTGTAGAAATATAGGACTTAAATACCATAAACAAATACAATATATCTATGTATATGGAAGGCAAATACCACACTCTCACCGATTCGCTGACAGACTAACTGAATCAATCACGAACTCTTCGGAAGCTAGCCTTAAATTTGGCAGGTAGGTTTCTTCATACGACGTAGCCACCCGCTAAGAACGGTTTTTTCGATCATGTGCGAAATGCAGCACAACGGCAGGATCAGGTGCCAGAACGGAGTTACCCTCAAGTCTGCCCTGAAGATGTCACGTGTAATGATTGACGAAACGTCGGCACTAAGTCGTGCTATTGTGACGAGGGATCCATCCCGAAGCCATGAATTTTTTAGATTAGCTATCCGCGGAAGTCTACCATTCAAGATATTTTTGACGTTTTTGACAGCTAATATAACCATGTACAGTGTTCATGGCACAGATCCATAGTTCGATGGATCATTTCCACAGTTCAGATAGTCTATACATAACCCTTCAACAAGACAGGTGATGTTTACATGACGCACAGCTGGAACATTGTACCTGTCAATTCAATTAAACTTTCACATAACATAGAGTATAATTTGTCGTCTTTCCACACCTTATTTTATGTTACTCATGTGTGTCATCAGGCAGGGCCTGATTTAGGTTTTAATCACCTCCAGGCTAATATAATCTCGGCGCACCCATTAGCTAAAAAAAAAACAAACAAACATTGGATAAAAACTTAAATAAGTAAACGTGAAAATAAGGCAACAAAAATAAATTCAACATGAATTATATGAAGCTTTGTTTTCTTGTTTTGGCTTTGGCGAACTTTTCAATGATGTATTCAAATGACACTCTCGATGAACGTAAGTATTTTTTTACTTTTTTGATTCCAAAAATGAACTTAAGCAACTGCAATTCGTAACGCCATTGCTAATAATATTCTAAGTATTATTTCAAAGTTGGTAAAGATCGGACCAATATTCCAACTAGACAAATAATATTTAAGTAACAAAAATGTAACTCTGTAAATGAAATTATTTTAAATTCTTCTAAAAAAACAAAATATAAAAAAACTAAACATTTATAAATTTTTTCCTAGCCATCTTTTTTGCAAAATTGCTTATTATCTATTCAGGGTTGAGATTTCCAAGTAATGACTTTCAATGTGTAACAGCGAAAGAGTCTCCAACTTTTCTTGACCCAAATTGATTGTAAATAGTTTTTATTTCGTCTTAGAACTGAAAACGACCTTTGCACTGATACATTTTATAGAGGTATAGTTAGAAAAATTTCTAATAATGTTATGACATCCGGAAAAGTAGATCAAACAGATAAAACCTTGATTCAGAATTTAAATTCTTGCAAAAAAATTAATCGCATATATTATTGTCAACGATGTATCAATTTAAAGCAAGACTCAATTTCGAAGTATGACTTCTTTCCCATATTTACATATTCTACAATTTTGTCTTCCTTTAAATTTTGTATGGCACGGAACTATGGAGGGGGTAGCCATAGGCTTTATGCGGGGTCGCTAGGGGTTATGGTAAATAATGACACCAATCAAAGTTATCTATCAAAGGTTTCAACAAACGGCCTTTAAATGAAATGAAAACTGCAAAAAAAATCCGATTTCTTAAGTTCTTTTACTACCTGGTTTTCATTTGCCATTAAATACCTGAAATTGCGGGCCCTGAGACGTACGCCTTTTGCGCCTCATGGTAAATCCAGAACTGGATGGATCTATTATTCCAAATATGTACCATATTGTTGACGATATTGGAACTTTCGGAAATTTATCTCCAGCTAGAAGCTTCTAGAAGAAATCCTACCAAGTTTACTAATCTTTATCCCTGTTTCCGAAGTACTGAAGATGACAACTTAATTTCGAAAAACGACTTCAGTTTTTTTTCTAAATATTATTGTGGTCTTTCATATTTGACATTAAATTGACATCAATACTATTAATTTTTCTTGCACAGGTACTGTTCGAAATAGTTTGAATCTAGTTTATTTTTCAGACTTCATGTTGGTAACATGTAAATGTAAATATGTGAAGTGAAACTTTAATTGAATTTATGCAGTAATTTGCATTATCTCATACACATAGAAAAGCATCTCTCGTACAATCTTCAAGGTTCACATGTTCAGACGTATTCCAATTAATTTAGGTTGAACGTCCTCAAAAAATAGCCAAAGTAAAAGGTGTACGTCTATATCTATAGAGCCGCACGGCGTCTGTTTACAAAAAAAACAGAGACATGGCATAATGTGCCCTTATTCTAATGAACACCTGTGTAAAGAAAGTGCTGTTACTGATAGCAACGACACAAGCACACAAGCACTATGTAGACGACATCTGGTTCCGGTACATACATGCATGTCATAACTGTTTCCCTAACGTGGTACCTATACAGAATGTACGTATTATAGTTATTTCTTGGATAGTTCTTCTATTCAATGTGGAAGTAAATTTTAGAATAATTATCAATATTTATTAAGATTCACTAACATCTCCTTGTGTTATTTTCAAACATTCCAGATTAAATTATATTATATTACTGCTCAAAAGCCTTGGAAAAAGATGACTTTATTTTCATAATCTCGTCTTTCTGTTGGAACTGATGTTATAATAGTTAACAGGCCATCGGTAACATGGAGTTTGACAGGTGTTACTTGTTGACAATGAATTAATTATCGCTTAAAATAGAAATTCTACACTAATTAAATGGTTCCTTCTATGTTGTATCTGAGGATATCATTGAGGAAATATTTTTGAAATTATTATTATTTTTTTAAATAAATTATCTATTAGAAGTTCGATTTTCCCTAGTTTAATAAATAAACGTGACTATACTTTCACGAACACAGAAGTTTCTTCAAATAAATATTACAAATTAATTTGTAAAATTTGTTTGAAGAAGCTACTGTATTACCGAAACTATAGACTAATTATTAATTATTAAAATATGAGCAATGCCTCACGATTGGGCGACAATTAATAATTGATATGATTGATTGATATGATATTGAATTAAAAACCTTATTCAAATTCAAATATTTGTTGCCTATATTTTATTTTATGCAACCAATTTTACATGTAACCAAACTATCTCTATGACTTAAACTACGTACAAAATTCTATAATTTTCTAATAGTTCTATGTATGGAATTCTTATAAATATTCTATTTAACCTCTTAAAACAACAATCTTAATTTCCATATACTCTGGTGACAAATTTTCAGATGATAGGTTTAGACTCACAGTTGATCGATATATCCTTTAATTAGAGTTAAAATGCGAAACGCGAAATATGGAAGTTAGCGAAAAATTATTAACGACCAAATATTTTCAGCTAATCTTTTCCTATAAGTTGGCATTAATTAATATCTAGACTTCCAAGATTTTATTTACATTTCTGTTTACTATTTTCCATCAATAGCGGAAAATTATTAATTGCTCAAAATGTTTTCTTGTCAGGGTTTTGTAGTTCATAAAATTACCAACTACTTTTGCATAGATCATTTTCATCTCAGACGTAAGCTAACCAAACTACACTTCAGAAACATCGAAAATCGGCCAAAACATGTAAACAATTGCATTTTTGGCAAACAACCCCACAAAAAAAAGGGGCATATTGTGCAAAAATGTTCCTACATACCCCCCCGACAAAATGAAATAGGTTTGGCTGCTATCCCCAACATTTCTGTCACCAATGTCTAATTTGACTGGACTATTAAGTGGACATAGAATATGAGTTCTTCAATAGACACAATTGCAAATCGAAACGTTGCATTTGTTTTAACAAGCTTTAAAAAATTGATACAGTGATAATTATATGTTCGCTAGTGAATCCAACCCCGATTATTATTTTGATTCACATAATTCTTTAAAATAGTAATTTTCCTCTGCTATAATAAGGGTGTTTTTTTTACCGGAATTCCTTTGCGAAACTTAGCGAATTACAGTGCAATATTCCGAAATTTGGAGTAATAAGCAGGTTTTTGAACATGACACGTATCGATTCAACACGCAGGTAACTAAACCTAACAGAGAACCAAATTGTATACGATTAGAATTCCCTGCTCCTCTGGTTTTTATAGCCCTAAACCTATCATTTTATCTATTTCAACTAAAATAATGGAATCCCTCAGCCGACGTTGATTGACATTATAAACGATTTTTAACAGTTCCGAACGATAGCTATATAATTTCGAACATTTGGGTATATATATGAGAAGACGGTCATTCTGCACGCCGGAGGCTATTGAAGCTAATGATAAGGCATTCTAATTTCGAATTATATGCGCCATATGGCTACAAAATTGGAACGTAATGAAATTAGACACGTGTTGTTTTATCGAAAACAATTTGAATCATTCTCAGTTTGAAACGAATTTACTCGAAATCTCATATTTCAATAATCACAGGCCAACAGTGCTGTGACTATTTTACTTTTTCTAGGCATTTGTTGGGTGCAGAATCCAAAAGCAGTCAGATTTGGTCTATCGGTTTTAGAGATAGTTGAACTGTGGAGAATCAAAACTTCGTCTATTGTCACCTGGCGGTTTGTTTTTCCAGCTGTTTTCTCTTCGATTCTTCATGAGATCTGTTTAATCAATGCGTGGCCTTGTGAATAACATTCTCAGTGGGAGATTTGCTTTCCGGCAGAAGGTGTAAGAGCATGTAGGTTCTCCAAACATTTTCTGAAGTGATCGTTATACCTCTGCCTTTGTTCTTTCCAGTAATAAATACATGATAAGAGCGAAACAGCTGTCTGGAACTAATAATAAAGTGTTGTCACTGTTCAACCTGAAGAACCAAAACTTTGTCTATTGATTCTAAGACAAAATCTGGAAATACCCTCTGTGTGTCTTTTCTTTTGAGATGTTTTCTGTGTGTGCGTGCATATGCGCATAATACACTGTGGACACGATTGCGCCGTTCCTATTGGTCGTAAGGATTTGAAATTCTGCAAATCGCTTTAAAATATTGAAAATAGGAAGTAGCCTCGTTTCAAGTGGTATTTTTGACATCTATCTTCAGTTTTTCAAATGGAATTAAAGTATTTCATTGACCCATAATGACAAATGTGTTTTTCTGGAAATAAAATATATCAAACGCGTATATTCAACCTGCAGAAGCGTCCGAAATTCTCATTTCAAGATTCAAGTGACGTCACAGGTCATTTTCTGTGTTTACTCTGAGGCACTGAACTATTCTTTATACAGTAAAGTTCAATGCTCTATGGTATCATGACAGTATGGTTATAAAGTGTCAATAATTTCAAAACTCAACGAATAGCAAGTGCCAAGTGTGAGTATTAAATATAGAGTTGTGAAATACATTATGTAGAACATTTGAATAAAAATGCTATGTAACATAGAATATAATTTGAATTCTTTCATTACCGCCTTCTAATTAATTTCCAATAATATTTTCCGTCCCTACAATCATACATTTAACTCGCAGAACTCTTTAATTGCTATTTTACTGACAAAAGTGTGATGAGTTAGAGATTCAAATTTCACGTTATTTATTAGGATTTGCTCCAATTGCCAGTTAAAAAATCATAATATATGAAGTGAGATATTTTATTTTTGTAATATTTTGATTACACGATAAGAAAACCTATAACGTTTGTAAAACATCATGTGAGCCAATGTTGAGAGAGAATAGGCATTTGAATTTTCCTTTCGCTGACCCTCAGGGCCTCAGCCCACTCACGCTGTTCCGATTAGTTCGTGTGGACGGCGGGATGAACATGAAAATAATTCGGTGAAGATGGGTCAGAGTCTATGATACATTTTCTACACATCGAGATTGAGGAACAAATCTACCAAAACAGGAATCATTTCCTTTTGGCGAAAATGCAGATTGGATAGTCAAGCTATATTCCTTCAGAGAAGTCGAGCTGTTACTGAATTGATATTGACTTGAATATTTCATGTATCTGTTGTATCCTATAAAGATTCAGTTATGTATGTGTAATGTTCTCTATACTAATGTCCATGGCTGAAGCATAACGTACTTAATCAATAGCTGAAGCCAGAAGATTGATCTATCAGAAATAAGTAGTTTTTCACGTACATGAGATTTGCATTACATATTTCAATTAAGTGAACTCCCTTCAATCAAAGTGAAGTTTTACCAATATACTTTGTCTTGTGAGGGTGCAACCCTTTAGAGAGGTGAGGAACAGGAGGTTCCCCAGGCTCAGATTTTTATACATTGACCTCATCAATTATATTCCTTTGTAATCAATGTCTTATATTAACGATAAATGTTGCAATTTTATTACCTACATTATTATTACCAATTACCATCATACATTTTTGAACAAGTAAGTTTATTTTCATCTCTGCAAAATCTGACAATCTTGATGTTTTAATGTTTTATAATCAATTTTCATCAAATGTATACGCAGCTCGAAGACTATACTTCACGTTTCATAAAAACTTGGTTTTCTTTCTCATGCCAAGAGCTATTTTACACCCCAGCAGGTGCTGATGACCGGCAAAATACAGATTCGACCTATCCTGGAGTATTGATCACACGTTTGGAGTTCAGCTTCCAAATATACTCTGAAGCTCTTAGGTTTAGTTCAAAATATAGATACTCGTTGGTGTGAAGATGCAAGGATGCCACGCCTACGAATTCATTGACCTTTGTAAAACATGGGCTTCGCATCCGACTCCATTTCACCAAACTTATACTCTCATACCTCTGTCATCGTTACATTACTGCTAAGTTTCGTGAATCTCGCTCCCAACCTTTCACCTCTACAGCTGGAGTACCTCAAGGTTACGTCCAAGGTCCCCTACTATACCTCATATATGCTCATTTCATTCCTCTACCTATAAATACCCATACTACAGACATATCCTTAGTTGCAGATGACACCGGCAAAAAATGTGATTAATGATTGAGTAACTTACTGGAGACTATTGAATGAAAACAGTATTTGTTTCCAACGCTATGTATACTCAACAGGTTCCTCATCAGAGTGCCAAATGTGGATTTTAAATATCATCTTAATGAGAAAAATAACCCTTTTTGAATTGTCTCTCACTTGGTCGATATTATTTTCTTGAGTTAACAGGAAAAAACAGAACCGATTTTTATTATTTATAAAAAAGTTAGAGGAAATAGGGTGATTTCTTTTGCGCCACTTCTACTTATAGTCTAGTTTCTGTGCAATTGGGATTTTTATTTTTCCACATCTCTATTTTATGATTGATATTTATGTTAGTTGAAAATTCGAAAACCTGATGCTTTGATAATGTGTATATTGTGTATATGTACATATGTATATATATAATTTTATATTACCCTAGGTCTTAATATTTCAATAATGTCTAAAAGGTTTAGTGTGTGTTATATTATAGTGGCTTAACTTATTAAAACTTGAAATTGTATATCCATGTCTAATTTTTGATGTAATATATTTTTAAATACCTACATTGTCTGACGAATCCTACTGTAATAGTGGTGCAGGAAAATAAATGACTATCTATCTATCTATCTATATATCTATCTATCTAGCTATCTATCTATCTATTGGCCATTTTAAGTCAAAAAATGGCAGTTTTTGGGAATTTTCGCCATTTTTTGCGTTTTAAACGAAAAGAACGCATTTTATCGAATGAACCGCTGGGAGCAAATGGCGCTAATTAGTTCATAAGTTACGAGGGACCCGATCAAAAGTCCATGTTTGAGTTTTTTTTTGGTAAAATTAAAATTTAATTTCCTATTACAGATTTTGCTTTAGGAACTTTTTTTATTTCACAAAAAACCTATGAATTTGGAAGGTTTTTTTGTGAAATCTACATTACCGACGCTCGATTTTGTTAGCGCGGCTGCATTTTTTCGTCTTTTTTCTCTTTCTTTAGCTCGCGCTAGAATTTTTTAAAAGGAGCTGAGAGGTCGACGTTTTAGGGTTAGATAGAATAAGACCTTTTTTTTCAAATGAATCTTGGCTTTTTCAAAAAGGGCCCACTACTCGCCCAAAAATACAAATAGGGATATCTCGAGTTCTACTTATCAAAAAATGAGCTTCAAGAGCTTAAAACACGCATAAAATGATCCTATATTTGAATACAAAATTTGAAGTTTATACGAATTTTTTAACCTAACTATTCTTGAGTTTTTTTCGGACCCTAAATTTTTCAAATATCTTAGTTTTTCTTGTTTACAAGCGAAGTGGTTGGATTTTGGATATGTTATAGACGGCATCAAACTCTTCAATTTGCATTTTGGGTCAAAAGACCTATTTTTGGTGCCGCAATCCTAAAAATACGATTTTTCTAAGATGGCGGATTTTGACGCAAAAACAAGAGATGAGATAAAATTTAAATTTTGTCGAAAGTAAATATGAAATGCTACCTTTCAGCAGGAAATAAACTTCCTTAAACAAAGTCCGTAATAGGAAATTAAATTTTAATTTTACCAAAAAAAAAACCTAGAAATGGGTCTTTGATCGGGCCCCAAAAATTGCCATTTTTTTACTTTAAATGGCCAATATCTTGGAACGCATCAGGTTTTCGAATTCTCAACTAACATATTCGTGATCAGTACCCTAAAAAAAAATCAAACATAAAATAGAGATGTGAAAAAATTAATTTTTATGTGTAACTCAATTGCACAGCGACTGGACTATTACTTAAACTTTATCATTGTGAATCAGTGGTTTAAAATATTAACCACACATACGACATTAGCCCAATAGATATCTACTTTAAAAATCGCTCTGTCATTGCAATAATCTGAACAATTTTCATGTATTACCTTATCCTTCCTTATCTCAGATTGTGGTTGGAAATATGGAGCATAATAATTATTTCTTTAACGAATGCAGAATTCAGCCCACGGTGTGTGGAACTAATTTCCTGCAACTTTGTACATAATGTATGCAAAACGTGTAACAAAATTCGAACATAATATCAGGAAGCTGATAATATAACCATACTTTGGTCTTAATGGACAGGTCGAAGCTTTTTATAATAAAATGTCAATTTATCGCCAAACCCAGATATTATGTAATTACATACATTTAGTTGCAATAATAATGCATTTTAATGAGGAAAGTCATTCAAAAACACCTGTCCTTTAAAACTAATGCCAGCAATTATCGTTTAATTACAACTATTTTATATAAAAGTACATTTTACATGTTTAATTAGAACATTAGTATTGCAAAAATGATGTGCATAAAGGCGTAAAGAACACAATCATTTTAATTCATGTTTTATACATAGTGAGTATTCTTTGTAGTTAATGTGTTGGAATAACATTTAGAAAATTTAGCTCCGTGAGTAAATAATCATTTCGATTCCCTTTGAAAATTATCAGAAACCTATATATAGCCAGTGTCTGGGAGGCAGCAGCCCTGAAACGGTGCCGATGCCAAAACATTGGAATTTTTCAAGGTCAAATCGTTTTAAATTGAAAATTAGAACTTTAAATTCAGAATGTAGCCCTTTATAAAAAGGTTTCATGTGGGTACTTTTATTCCTTGCACTGCATAATTGCGACAACATGGGATACATATTTTGGAACATTTTAACGCAGACTCAAATAATGAATGAATTCATTATTTTTTGTGTGTCTTGGGTGGCTGGAGCCCTAGATCCCTTATGGATGAGCCGCATTCGTATATTGCAATAATAGTGAATTAACACATAAATTGGTAAATATGATGGGTAATAGGGTGGCCCTTATTTGGACGAAAAATAGATTTTGTTTGAGGCCACCTAAAAAGCTTCTAAATATTATAAAAATGACTGGACATAACCTCCCGGGCGTTTATTTCAACGTTAAACCGTGCCCACTTCACTTTTGTGTTATTTTATTGCCCTTTTTTGTTCAAAATTAGGATAAATTGATTTCAACGCGACTTGTCTGCAATTACTGAGTTGGATTTGATCCAACATCATTCGGAACTATAGAAAAATGCTTCCTATAATATTGGAAGATCTTTACTCAAAAGTGAAATCGCGGCCCAAATAACTTTTGTGCTATTTAAGTGCGGTTTTTCCCCTAAAAATTGTGATAATTCACTCAAACTTGGTCGTATCTTATTTTCTGGGTTCAATTTGATTCAAAATTAATCAAAATGATTTACACATGACTGCTATAACATTATAAGACCTTTGCTTCAACGTGAAACCGCACCCCACTTCACTTTTGTGCTTTTTGATTGCCTTTTTTTTCTGCCGTTATCGGTAGTGAATTCAAACATGCTCTCGATTTTATCCAAGTTTTGAAATAAAAGAGCTATTAAATTGATCAAACGCGAAGTGGGGCATGTTAGGACATTTAAGTAAAGTTCGTAAGAAGTTTTAGCGAACATTTGTGGGACATTTTGAGCAGTTTTCCATTAAATCAAATTCAGTAAATACGATGCAATCGAGTTTGAGTGACTTTTTACGATTTTCAGAAAAAAAGGCAAATAAAAAAACAGAAAAGTGAAGTGGGGTGCGGTTTCATGTTCAAGCAAAGATCTTATAATGTTATAGCAATCATGTGTTAATAATTTTTTGGATAGTAGACTTCCGTGGACAGCTAATCTTGAAAAATCTTGTCTTCCGGATGGATTCCGCGACACAATAGCTCGACTTGATGCCGACGTTTCGCCAACCATTACAGGTGGCATCTTCAGGGCAGGCTTGAGGCTTGAACTGAAACTGGTTCTACTGGTTTCTGTAGCCGTATTTATTGTAGGAAAAATCCTTCACGCTACATAATTCACTGCCTTTGTTCCGGTATTTAAAATATAACAGATCGAATTTCCAAAATCCTCAAAAAACATAATATTTCTACCCGTTTTTCCACACTTCCAAAATTATCTCAGTTTTACAAACCTATCAAAGATCCCCTTCCTCCTCTCCAATTAGAAGGTGTTTATAGTATTCCCTGTTCTTGCGGTAAAGTCTACATTGGTGAAACAGGTCGTACAGTAGCTACTCGTGTGAAAGAACATGAGCGCTGTACAAGACTTCGTGACACCAGTAGATCTGCACTTGCGGAACACAAGTTTAACACAAATCATGAAATCCTTTTTGAAGATACTAAAATCCTAGTCCGAGCCCCAAACTTCTATCAGCGAAAAATCCTTGAAGCTATAGAAATCCTAAAACATCCGAATAATCTGGATATTACCTTCCCAACATTTGGAAAGCCATCCTCGAAAATTCCACTTCGCACATGATCGCACAACGGCAGGGTCAGGTACCGGAACGAAGTTGACCACCGGAACAAAGGCAGTGAACTATGTAGCGTGAAGGATTTTTCCTACAATAAATACGGCCACAGAAACCAGTAGAACCAGTTCCAGTTCAAGCCTCAAGCCTGCCCTGAAGATGCCACCTGTAATGGTTGGCGAAACGTCGGCATCAAGTCGAGCTATTGTGACGCGTAATCCATCCGGAAGACAAGATTTTTCATGTGTTAATCATTTTGATCAATTTTGAATCAAATCCAACCCAGCCATTGCAGCCAAGCCGCGTTAAAATCAATTTCTCCCAATTTTTAGCAAAAAAGACAATAAAATAGCACAAAAGTGAAGTGGGGCACGGCAGTGGCGGCTCCTCGAAGGAGGCTAAGGAGGCTCAGCCTCCTCACCAATTTATCTTAATGATCATTCTCCATTTTATTTCCTGTTTCTCTGATTATTCTTTAAATTTTACAATTAATTCCCCGTTTTCAGTAGTTATTTTTAATCTGGCAACAGTGGCCAGAGGCTAGATTCTCTATATATCTCAAACGCTAAATACGTGTGGTCAACACAGTTGCCGTTTTTCCAACCAGTTCAATTGCCAAGTAGGGTAAAACAGTGGATATGGCAACATTCTCGGCAGGCTAGCTTCTCGTTCGCACTCGGTCGAAATACGATTACTTCCTACCCTGCGAGCTGCGAGGCGGCGACACGAGACACGTGCTCCGTCAGTTGTTGTTTTTGTTTCGCGATGCGAAGTAAGGTTAAGTTATAATTTATCTGTTCCGTGAGTTATTTAACGTTAAAATAAGCAGTTGCTGACTTCTTATAAAATCCATTCAGTGGATTAACATATTACAGAAAAGTATTTTTTTTTTTAATAAACCGCCTTTACCGGATTTGAAAGGATTAGTGATGACAGGTATGTTTCAAAATCGAAATACACAATAAATTATATTGCTTGCTATTTACATCGTGGTATAGACAGACATGAAAAATCGCAGGAACATATTACATCGAGTATTAAGTTTAAATTAACCGGTAAACAGAATATTGTTAAAGGAGGAAAACATATAATTTGGTAGACAAGAAACTACATTATAAACAACTTTTTTTATGAAATTTTAGATACTATTAAAGGTCAAATTGAGATTCGATTTTCCGATTTACATGAATTGAAGTTTTTCGACTTGACGAATAGAAGATTTTTCGAATCGTTTTCAAAAGAGTTTCCCAATACACTTTTAGATAACTTAGTTCTAAAATATAAATGTTTTGATAAAATAGCACTGCACAACGAATTATGGGTTATATACCTACTCGGATAAAGATATTTTAGGCCAGTTTTACCTCAGTTTTATAAACTACTTTGTTTGACAGTCACCATTCCTGTCACGTCGGCATCGGTGGAGAGATCATTTTCTACTCTCAAACGAATTAAAACTTACATGCGAAATACAATGGACAAAAATCGTTTGTACAATGTTAGTTTGATATCTATTGAAAAAGATTTAGTAAATCACATGAAACAAAATGATACATTTTATGATAATATTATTGATCATTTTTCGCAAACTAAAGACCGTAGAATTCCGTTAATATATAAAAAAGTTTATAAAAGTAATAAAAAAAACAAAATTTGAAAATTTTCAAAAAAAAAAGAAAAATATCAAAAATCCAAAGAAAAAAAAACGAACAAAAAAATTTTTTGTCAAGAGAAACTCTACCCCTCCACGTTGGTTCTTGCTTGGCAACAATTAATTTTGTCACTGAAGTAGCTGGTACGGTCGCTGTGCAATGGTTAAATTTATTGGCTGAATAGAGTATATTTTTACAAAAACGTTTTATGTCCAGCCTTCTCTCTCAAAAAGTTCACGAGCCGCCACTGGGGCACGGTTTAACGTTGAAATAAACGCCCAAGAGGTTATGTCCAGCCATTTTGATAACATTTAGAAGCTTTTTAGGGGGCGTCAAACAAAATCTATTTTTCGATTCAAATAAGGGCCATCCTAGGTAATAATGATGATCAATAAAATCCATAAAAATCTTGTCAAATAGAAGTGTACATAAAATGTAATAGTGTATGTAGTCCTTGTACATCTAAAAACTCAGCCACAATTCGGAGACGAGAATTTTTGCAAAAATTATTGTTAGATTTGGAACAACAAAAGATAACTACCCTCCATTTTGTTAAAGTTGTTTCAAATATATATAGACATAATCCATAAAATATTTAGTATTATTATGTATAACTTGTCAATGTTTTTATTCCGAGTGTTAAGTAAAATGTATGTATTATAACTACCATTATATTCTTGATCATATGTTACACATTTTTTTATTACACCAATTTAGTGAATAAATTAAGTAAAACCCACCTCATAATTTAATTTCTCAATCATATTAATTTTTTTGTAAACGTAAAAATATTACTTGAACGCCTTATGGTGGCAAAATTGTTGCATCAACAAGGTTTTCATTGTATTTTAGAATTTTAAAATCAATAATTATCTTTTCGTAGTTCCAATATCGGACGACAGAATGCCATGTGACGAATATCGTACACGAATTTTATGTTTACCTGCGTACTGTGACTAATTTCGAATCCCCCCGTTTGGACATAGTTTCAAAACCGGATAACCCTAGCAAATTACATTTCGCAAAATTCTAATTTGGACGTGCGTTTTGGCGTTTTGGAACCCGAATGTTGGAGCATAATCTTTGTCCGAACGAATCAGAATGTAAGGTTTGGTAATTGTTTCGATCTTGGGTGATCTCTCCAGTCAGTGCAAAAACCTTGAGACAAGTTGGAATTTTCTTCTGGGAAGTGAATCTACAGAAAAGATTTTAGAAAACCATAAACATGAATTCGATGCATGATGCAGGCACTGGTAGGTACAACCATAGGTAAGATAATGTTAGGTACAACCTTTGTGCCTTTGCAAACTGTACAAACATCATTCTATACGTTTCAGAACTACTTCTCGAACCAACAGAGCATGTATCGAATTAATAATAATAAAAATATACTTGGTAAATCCATGACATAGCTCTCAAAAAACATTTTTATTGATTTTAAGGTTTTAACAGTGAGAGAATTGTATATTATGGAAATCCTGAAACAACATCACAAGAAGAAAAATTCAATCTCATTATTTGATCATTATTATGAAACCAGATCAATTTCGAATTCACAGTGCATACTAGTAAGAAGCAGAAAGTTAATTAACGAAAATTTTATTTACACTATTTCAGTAAAATCTATAATTTATTACCCATCGAATTAAAAATCTTTCATGGCAGTATTTATCACTACAAAAAGAAATGTAAATTGTTTCTTTGAAACTAAAAGTTAATGTAAATAAATAAATAAATATTCTTTCGATTTTGGTATTAGACAATCACACACTTTTGTTGTGCTTCTGTGAATGTTTACTACAAAAATATTTTTAAACATTATGTTTATTATATTTTACTAATGGAAGCATTTTTTTTGTAAATCAATAGGACAATAAAATTATTCTTATTCTTATTCTTATTCTTAATGCTCATGATTTTCAGAAATCTTTTCAAGTTTATTTATGATAGTATACTAGTACATATAACTCTCCAAATTGTTTTATAAGAAATAGTCCATAAATGTGAAAAAAATTCCTATGTAAAAACACAAGGGCCTTTGATAAAACCACCACAAGATTCCCCTGTTGGAAACAGCCAAAAAAGAATATTAATTAGGAGTTTGAATGTCCAAAATTTCTTGGATAGATATCCAATATTTTGCAGAATCGGTGAATCAAAGAAATAACAATTGAATTGTCAAATTTTATTTTCTAACATTCTAACAAAAACTAAACCTCCCGAACAGAACCTAAAACGCATTCAAACGCATACTCACATATGGGCGTATGAATTCAATGGACAGGACACACATGTACAATAGTAGCTCCTCCATAGCATAATATATTATGTAGAGGTCCAAGCAAACAGTATCATGTCGAAGTACACATTTAGTTTAAAATATCCGCCTGGTTCTCTACACACACATGCATCGGTATAAACCAGATGCAATTTTGCTGGTGCGGCAAAATAACTCATGTGAAGAACTTGACCGTGTCACCGGAAGTGGAAAATTTAAAATTATAATCCTGCACCGATATATTTTTTAAAATCTAGTTCCCTAGTATGGATGGATCAATATTTACAAAAGGCGTTTACGTTTGTTTATACACTTATGAAACAACGAATTGAAACTTGACAGACGTTATCCCGAAACAGAAATGTTCGATTCATTCATCACTTCATCAGCTAACCAAGAAGTCATAATTATTACACATGCTGATATTATTATCTTTCATAGCAGGAGGACAATTAGAAATATGTAAAAAGTCATTGTATCAAAGCTGAAAAATCAATATATGTATTTAAAACTGGGTAAATAGTTTGTAGATAGAAGAAAACAGGTAATGTGTTACAAAATATGCAATTACTCACGGATCGAAAAACAAATCTGCTGTATCGTAAAAAAAAATCTATTGCACCATTTTTCACGTTCAACAAAACTCATGCTATATCTGCCGAAATATCTAATGACACCCAAATTGTGAATAGAATTGTTTATGGATCTTCCAAATCTATAAATTAACGTACAAAGAAATTAATTTCACCCAATCTGGTCAAACAGGAATCAAATGTTAGATAGTTGATGAAACCACATACTATTCAAAGAATTACGTAAAAACAAAATATCATAATACCAGCCTATAAGTTAGCTTAAGGTACTAGAAGAGGATTATAGCGGTAGCGGCCATGTTCTTGAGGTCTAGATCTAATCCAATATGGTGCAAAACACCGAAATACGAATCTCTCATATCTCTGTGATGGATATTTTCGCATGAAAAGTGAGCATATATTACTCTAAATGCACAGAAGCAATTGCAGATCACTAACTTAATATTTCACCAGGTACCAGGAGCCCTAAAAGGATAAAAAACTTTATTTTGCTTTACATAGCCCCACATGTGGAACTGTTTATTTTGTCAAATATACACACAAAACTAGCCGTATTAAAACAATTTTTCACCGGGCCCCAAATGTGACCCAACTATTCGAGATAGAGCTTCGTCGTATTCAGCATCAGGAAGAACAGATATCGATAATAAAAGAATCTGATAGTATTTTCTTTGGCCATTTAGCCTTACCCTGTTCATTCTGAGGATAACCAAAAGCAATCTTCTTGAATATTTTAGGGAATAAACCCTCAACATTTAGTAGTCGTCGGATGTGACGGTACCAACGTTAATTCAGAAAGGAGGTGCAATTCGTCTAATGGAAACCAGTAGTGATAAACCTGTTCAATTGAGTATTTGCCTGCTCCACACTTCTGGTATAGATATTAGTGGACTCATGTGAGACCATTAGAGAACTAATTTTTCGGACGATTCGGAATACTAGGGGAAACAAGTAATAAATCGAATTCACACTAACGATTTCATTGACCTACGAGTTCATTGACCTCACTAAAACATCGCAGAATGGTGGGAACACCTCTCCCTTTTCTATATATATTTCTGTGGTTGGTGCTCATCAGAAATCTCGTCTGTTATTCCACCACGAGAGATTCCAGATAGGCGAACTAGACGAGCTCAAAGCTTCTTCGTCAAACTCGAGACCTGTCGAACTTCTTGCTACCAGACTTAATTTTTCATTTTTTTATCGAACAGAGAAGTTGTGGAAGTCTTTACCTAGTGAGGTGTTTCCCTATGCCTATAACTTCCAAACCTTCAAGAATGCCTATCTTCTCTCACTACATTCCACTGCTGGCTCACACGATGTTCCTCGAACATGATAGGTTTCCCTCTCGTGTAGTCAAAGTATAAAAAAATTACCAAAGTACCTAGTGTAAATTTTAATGCTTTTAATGAGTTAAATAAATTAAATAGACTGGCAATCTTGTAACAGGGCCGCCCATGGCAATGAAATATAGTGATTTGTAAAATACTATAAAAAAAATGTACCCGCATTTGAATAGTCAAACACAAGCTGTTGAGCGGTGTGTAAAACTAGTTACTGAGGCTTGACAGAAGGTTTGTGGTGAAATATCAAGAGAACGGTAGGTAATAGGTATATAAGATCAAAACTAGAAGCTAGAGCGGACTTGTCAATATGTGACAATAAGAGCCAATACTTTAATATGAAAAAAAGAAATTCTAACTGAAGCACATTTTAATTTTGCAGGCAGGCGGGTAGAACTGAAGATGCAGATAGCTCCCCTGGTGAGTTCTGATTAAATTTGATATTTTGTGTATTTTTTCCGATACACAATACCAATTTTAGCGAAAGACTGCACGACAAAATCAAAACATATCTAGTTTTTGGTACTTATGCATATTGGCTAACTACTTGCTGACATAGGGCCTGGCTAAATGTTTTCCAAATTGGTTTAAATTTTTAGGAGATATTACTAACACTAATAAAAATCAAAAACTTAGTACATGAAAAAATATCACTCTTTTTAGGAACCTCGGGGTCCAGTGAAAAATTAGAGAAGGACCTGATTTCTTTTCATTTAGTTTGTATGCTAGGTACACAACTTTTCCAAACTAGGGCTTCTCAATTATGAATAATAAATTTTTCTTCGTTGATTTCGGCCCATCCTAATGATCATACAACTCCAATGATTTCTCTATAGAAGTTGTAATATCGAGATCAGTGGATTATGCAGATTATACTCAACAACTCAACTGTCATTTTTGATCCAGTCACTGGAGAAATGTCATAGAGACGCGTTTGTTTAGGTGCGTTTCAAAACTCCTTTATTCGCCGAATTTTGTAGAGTTAAACGTTCTAGAAACGAGTTTTGAGTTTTTGAATATTTTTCGCAGCTGGTGGAAAGTTAGATACATTTGTTCGACTTGTTAATATTTGACAAATTGCTCAATAATTGAATAACATAAATGGTATGTTACCTTCTCTTTAACTTTATTGTTTTTATAAACCTGTAACTACTTTCTAGCTCGTTTTTAACATTTTAATCAATCAAACTTGAAGAAATTTCTCCAGTGACTGGAGATAAAATAGTGGTCCATAAAGTCAAAAAACGATAGAGATGAATTTTGAAAACTTGAAACTCATATTCTTTTGAAATAGTACGTACTGCTAAATTACAATTTGTTTCCAATAAATGTAATAATTTCCATGCAAAATCACAATTTATGAGAAAGATTAAGATCAATAACATTATCATTTCTGTTAATGTTGTTTAAATCACACCCAATAAAGAGGGAATGTTTGAATATATGAGTTCACTACAACAGTATAATGTCTCAATGTTATAGAACTGTTCTAACAATGCACCAATCCTAAAAAATAAAAGTCAATAATTTGTAAAATATAACTAAGGAAAAAAATTTCAAGAGACAATGAAACGAGCGGAGCGCAAGTAACAGCTAGTAAATTAACAAATAAATGTAGATACATATTGTGCTCGCTTGTTGCCAAAAAAATAAACCAAATAGGCCGAAAAATGCGAGAAAAACAGTAAACATACGTAATTATTAGAATAAACCCATAAGTATAAAGAGAATTTGATATATCGAGATTTTGAAAAAAATTTAAATAAGTAAAATCGTTGAAGATCGTACTTAGTATGTTACTCATAATACATGTATTCAGAGCTCACAAAAGGAACAAAGGAATATAATATATATTATAATGTGAATCTATATACTAAATGTTACGTATATTTAATAGATCCGGCAAAGCAGTGTTCTGATTTGAACAATCCAAAGAATTTCCAAAATGTACAAATTACTACTTTTTAGAAATAAAACATGAAATTATTGATACTCAATGAGGTAACACTGTGGAATGTAATATAACATATTTAGTGTAAACTAAATACCTCTATAGAATTATTGATTCACAATACAAGAAATTGTACAATGCGATGAAATAGTATTCGCATAAGTACCATCCATATATATTTTTCCATTGCACTTTCATACTTTTCTCAGATACGATGTGTAACACACAAAAGGAGAAAATATTTCGAAATATATTACTCAAACATTTCCACCTATTACATCTATAAAATAAACTATATAATTATCACATCTGAAAGTTTTTAAAAGTTTCAAGCAAATAGAAGTTCAATTCTACAAAGTTGATTGCCATCTGTGAATGTAACATAACTATCTCGTTACAATCTATATAGAGGTTTTCTCCACTACTACATAATTTTACCATCATTGAGATTGAGAGTAGCAGAGGTCTCTGTGAAGTTGAAGTGTAAGTACACTACATTATATTATATTTTCAAGGCTCTACGATGAGTGTTAAGATAAACACTGCTAGATGGAGCTTCTTGATGGGAATCTATATGAACTTATTTGAATTCATCACTGTTAACTATATTATTTTATCGCTATAATCAACAAACTGCAATGATTAATTAAAACATGAATTGTCATTATACAAAATTTTCCAGAATGAAACAAAGACATTATAAATAAGAAACAATCACTGAACATTTTTTTGTGTATGAGGCTGATTGTTATTTAGTGTATCCACAGTGTAAACTCTTTTATAGTTAAATAATGGAACAACTGCTTAAAGGTGATATCTCCTGATATTTCGTTAGTATGCCACTTTATATTTATAGTATTTGGTCTAATTTGTGGAGATTCCACTTTCTTTGTAATCCTGTATTTTTAAAAAGTTATGAAAAAAATGTAAAATTAGTTATTTTACTGATCTATGGTCATATCTCTATTAAGGCAAAAAGTTGAAATACCTACCACCTTTGAGCGAAGCACAACACAATAAGATAAAATTGAAGCCTTCTCTCGAATACGGGTTCATGTTGCATTTTTCAGATGTAAAGATTTTTGCTTGTAGAAACGTCCATAGTTTCACATTATGAAATGCTCCCTAATGTGATGCCATCCATGAACTGCATGCGGCACTACTTCCTTTAGCGTGGAACACGGTCGTATACACAGGTCTGGAAACCCCATTATTTGACATGAGTATCTTACATGTCGCCAAACTCGTAGACCCTCGCTTAGCCTCCAGCTGGCGCATGGATCGAAGTAGGTTGTCAGGTAGGCGCCATATCGTTCAAATTTCAAGCCCCACAATACAAAGATTGCCAGAGAACATCGCTCGTCTCATGCGCCACCCGTGTGGTACTACGCGACAGTTGACGCTTAGCGGACTCACTTCCCACATAGGAAACAGCCTTGAGTTTCCAGACCTCTGTGTAGTGTGTATACGACCGTGGCGTGGAATAACGGTATATGTTGTCACGTTTTTAGAATGTGGAAATGTGGCAAACAAGTTGGTTGTATGAGAATAACCATAGAGTAGGTAACTATAGAATATAAGAGAGTGCTAATTGATTTATTCTATGCAATAGATCATAATGAAGTCTATATCCAATTTAATAAGTGTAGTGTATAACTATGGCTGATCCTAAGAGATGACGATCAGGCAAAACCATGGTCGTACATACAGGTCTGGGAACTCGAGGCTGTTTCCTATGTGAGAAGTGACTAAGTTAAGCGTCAACTGTCGCGTAGTACCAAAAAGGGTGGCGCAGTAGTCGAAGAGTGCTCTCTGACAACTGTCATTCTTGACTTGTAAACACAAAGAATACCTGCGTTTTCAGAAACAAATTACGAAACCGTGCATTATGCCGAAATGCAAAACAGGGTACAAAAGTGTAAAGCAAAAAACTTCTGTTTTTGAAGTGCCGAAAGATGCGGAAATGTGAAAAAAGTGGATGCTTGCGATTCCGGGTAGAAATCGTTTTAACGAGGTCTTTTATGTGTGCGAAAAAAGGGAAGTTATTTTTAAGGTGAGTAATACATTTTGACAAGAGTAACAGTTCTATTGCTCTCTCAAATCAGAATACTTAGTAACACTGCTTGCGATTACGGAAAGAAATCGTTTTACCACTTCGATCCAAGCGCTAGCTAGTGGCTCAGCGAGGGACTACGAGTTTGGCGACGCGTAAGATACCCATGTCAAACATACGAGTGCCCAGACCTGTATGTACGACCGTGAGCAAAACTGATGCAACCTCCAAAATGTTAGCTACGTTTAGGATTTGTTTTCTTTTATAAAGATCTTCAATGCAATGAAAAAGTATTTTTTAGTACAATGACTAGTTTAAAGAAAACTGCATTTTGGTTTCATGGATTGACAGCAATAAGGGTTTATATTACATATCACATAAACCCTTATTCCAGGTACATATTTCTCTAATATTAGTTTATTATTATTTGTATTGTGTAACTTTTTAGATTTGGAGATTATTAGTGTAATAAGGTTATCAATACACAAACTGCAGAAAATTGATTTTCATTTAATCAAAATTGTCTTTTAACATAGACCCTTATTCAAGGGAAGGCTTCAATATCAGCTATAAATGATGAAATATGCATCTAATTCATAATTTAAATATTTGACTAATTTGAAAGTCTGCCATTATAGCAGCCAATAGGGCTTCTATAGTAATAAAACGTTTATTCATATTTCAAGTGAGTATTAAAAATTTTTATTTCAAAACCTGAACTTGTTTAACAAAATTTTATTATTCGTGTATTGGGAGAAGTACCGCCATATATTTGCTGATCCCAACAAGGATGTCCCTTTTGTTTCCAAAATTCAGTAAATGCTTCATGTAACCTTGAAATGACTAATTAAGCACAATTATGAGAATTTCCAATCCTCATAAAGTAAAAAACTAAAATAATACAAAAATGAGAGTTTAGTCTTTATTAAACTGATTAATAAACAACAGGCTAGTAACAAATATTAAGTAAATTTGTTACTTATGAATTGACCTATTATCACAACTTAACATAAAATATATAAGTATCACGAACATTATGACATAAAAGTCAAATATAATCTTGCATATTCCTCCAAGAGGTGGATTGAAAATAACAACTCAAACTTTCGTCAAATATTGTAAAAGAAATAGAATTCTGCCATAAAAATAAAAAAAAATCATATAAATGTATTAAAAAAAGCCAATCAAAATCATGAATAACTGTAAATATTCGAAGGCACAATGGTCAATTATTGAGTAACTGTAGATTGTTGTTTTTCAGTTTCACTTCTAGGAGAAGTAGCATTGCTAACTGTATCAGTCGGATTGTCACTAGAAGCATTTGGGCTATTTGGCACAGAATCTTTTTTATCTTTTCCAGAGTATTTTCTTTGACGTGGTGGTCTTCTGTTGTTATTTTGGAACACTCGTCTCTTGGGTTGAACTGGTTTCTTTTCTGGATCAAAGAAACAATCCAATATTTCTAGTAATTCCTCAAGATCTTTTTCCTTTGCATTAGCCACCTGAAACAAATCAAACCTTCAGAATATTCTTGAAAGTGTTGGCTTGCCACCAACCACTTTCTTGGTTTTGCATTCCATGACAATTTCCAAGCTTTCCCAAATACTTAATTTTACATAATTCCATTATTTGAGAGAAGCATTAGAAATACTTGGAATGCATAAACAATTAATGAACAAATAACTTGATCTAGCTAAGGACAATGGTACCGTCATCTGGGGTAAAGTCGGACAGTAGGGGCTAAGTCGGACAAACGGTCATTGGTGCATATTTTGTTTCAAGGACAAGTTACGAAGCATCGACACCTGTGTCTTTGGTGGTTTCTTGTTAGTCTGACCACGGGTGTTGATGGTGACGCGTGAAATTCGCAGTTATCTGTTGTCGGGAAGACGTGAGATCCAGGTAAGTATACAGGCTGTTTTCGCGAAGTTCGAGATATCATGAAAAGAAACTCTTGGCCGTCTCTACATAATGAGAAATGATTAAATTAATGAGTCAGAAGTCATTCAGTGTTTCAATAGCTAACATTTACGATAAAAAAAAATTGTTTTTTCTTATTATGGCCATTTTTCTCATAGAACCCATTTTGTAGGGGTAAAGTCGGACACAATGGTTCGGCGTTATTTAAAGAAAGTGGGTATAAATTTAAAGAATTATTCGGACGAAAAGTTAAATAAAGCTATTGACGACTTAAGAAAAAAGTCTGAGAGAAGCGGCTGATTATTACAAAATCCCAAAATCCACCCTGTACGACAAGCTTAAGGGAGAAAAAAAAACGAATACACATGGTCACCCTATCGCACTTTCCGTTTCTGAAGATAAGATAATATCAGAAGGCGTAACAAAATTCGCCGAGTGGGGTTTCCACTTACTAGATGTGATATCAGATCACTGATTACCTGGAGAGAAAAGGACAGAAAATTGCACAGTTCAGAGACATTACCCCGGCATAGAATGGTTTTATAATTTTGCTGCACGAAATAAAATATTAACGGAACGATTAGCGCAAAATATCAAAAGATCTAGAGCCAACGTAACCCGAGAAAAATGCAAGTTCCAGCAGGAAAAGGAATAACATCAAAAGACTTGAATGGATCATCAGAGAGTGAAAATGAGCTATCAGCCATAGAACGTTCCTCTGATGTAGAATCCGATGGAAATGATGATTACCTTGGAGAGGAAAATGATAGTCACGAAGAAACGGATTTGCAGACAACATGCGATGTAGATGATAATGAATCTGTTCCCGACAAAGTGCTAGACGTAGGAGATCATATTGCTGTAGAATTTCGTTGCCGAAACTCAAACACATCGAAGAACTATATCGGATGTATAACAGAGGTTATGGTTGATAAAGAGGAAAAATGTTGTTATCTAGTGAGATTCTTAAGACAAAATTTGTCGGAAGAAGTGGGTAACTATTTTACGTTCCCATTAGTAGAAGATGAAAGTCTAGTCGAAAGATCAAATTCTCTTAGTCCTCCGAAAAGTGAAGAATTTAAGTCGCCGGAGATTTCAATTTCCGGAGTTGACAAGGTTGAAATCCTTTAAATTCGAGTGACACAGTTACCTTTATGAATTTTCCTAATGTGACTGTTACCGTCAAGCTTTATTTCAAACAAGAGTTCCTTTTTTTGTTTTTCTCCTGAAATTTAATATTTAAGGAGTGAATATTTGTAAGAAGAAATGTTAAGTTAAAAGATTAATAAATAAACTACATCTTTTTCAGTGTTTTTTTGACTAAAAACTTCATTTATTCAATTAAATGTAAGAATACGTCCGTTTTCTGTCCGCCTTTGCCCTTCAACATGAGTAAATACGGTTATAAACGTAAATTTCAGAGGTGTCCATCTTTACCCCATACATCGGGGTAAAGGCGGACAGTCGTTTATCAAAAAAATAATCGAAAATAAATTGAATTTTTGACTTTGTTTGAACAGATATGCTTTCTAGACGCTTCAAGGATCTTAAATTAATTTTTTCACATTTTTTTCTATAAAAACTTGTTTACTATTTGAAAAATACTTGAAAAAAATGTCCGACTTTACCCCAGATAACGGTACCTGGAATATTTTTTGTAAACTGAACCCTGCAAAATCATATATTACAATAAAACCATGAAGTAAACTGAACAGTACAATTACTGTCATGTTAATAAGAGCTCCCATTAAGCTGATATTGGAAAACTGCATACAGATATAGATTTATTAAATGAACTAAATGCAGAATAGTATAAAATACATTTAAAAGTGCAGCAATATGAATTATATATTAAAAGTTATCCAACATACAATTTATAATATTTATATCAGAAAGATAATGAGTCATAATTTAAATAATGGTATTTGAATGTATTAGTTACAATGAGTAGTAAAATTTAGTGCCATAGATGTTTCTTCCCGATATTTATTAATAAAACACACAATCAATAACTAATACAAAGGGTTTGCATAGCTGGAATATGTTATCCATATTATTTATGCCTACATATCAATTATGTACCATAAAGCTGCATATATCCTAAGAGAAATGGATTGATGATCAGATCATCCTGAACAGAATATAAGAAAGTCTTGAACACTGAACCTACCTCACTTTTCAGTAGCTTATCCAATCCTTCTTTGGCTTCAGATTCATAAGCTTCTTTCAATTTATCATAGTTGATATTATTTTCAGCGAGAAGTCTTCGTAAATGACTAGCATGTTGCCTCTCGATTCTACTGGCTTTTAATAAATCCCCAAAAACTGGTCTGAAGGTATTCTGAATCTTTAGCAAGTCCTTCAAAAAGAAAAGTATTAAAGGAACTTCTTTACAACACATTTTATCCCTATAATAAAGAAATGAGAAATAAAATACTTTGAATACACAATTTAGCATCCGAAGTATGGCTTCTAATACTAAAGAATTATTGAACATCATAGTAAATTTCAGTTCAATCTAACCAAAGCTACCGAAGCTGACAACTCAATTTTCTGAATAACTATTTAATGTTTTTAAAGGGTATTATTTTCAATCTCAATACTCATTTTCTGTCACCATGATCGAATGTAGTTAAATTATCTTGCTGTATATCAGCGTTGCCAGACGTCCCGATTTTTAAATCAAAATTAAATGTCCCGCGCGGGACAGGCTCAGTCGCGCTTTTCGGGGATAACTCGACCGAGCGTGCAGGGTGCTAAAGGATGGGTTTTCGGCTACCAGACGAGACAGATTTTAAATAAATTGGTTGAATCTGAACGGACCAAAGCCATAGAAGGCTTCAAAATTTTTTACACAAATTGCCAACAATATATAGACAATACAATAGATATACAAACGTTTTAATTTTTCATATGAAAATATTTTTTCTAGACTTAAATTCATAAACCTGGAAAGTGAAGTTAGTTTTGACATGATTGAAAATGCTGTATCTTGAATAAAATTGACAGGCGATATTTCGGTACATAACTTATTATGAAGAATTTAGCTTGTTGAAATCATCCTTGGACGTATTAGTGGGGAATTTGCAAAGACACCACTGCCACCACCACACAGAAATGGCACCAGCTCTTTCAACAGTTTCCAAAAAAAGATACCAAGAATATGTTTAAACTAGTGTCTTTCATATTAAGTAACCCAACATCAAACTGCTTTCCTGAACGCGTTTTTTCCCAGATGAATTTAAAATGGTCGAATGCCAGAAATAAATGCTCCATAAATTTAATGAAAGCTGAATTACTCATCCAGTTTAATCAGCTATCCTGTGAAGAGTTCTTCATCTTTATTAAAGAGAAGGAAACTTTAAAAGAAGTTAAATCTTCACAGAAATATCATGAATAAGTAATTCTTATAAATAATTATTCTCTTACTGTAAGTTGCAATTTGTAACACTGACCCTTCAGACTATTGTTTGAAACGCCATATTTTTCTAATGAATAAGACTTTTTTAATTTTGATTTGTTTTTTTGTTTTTTTTTACTCAGAAGACGAATAAGACTCAACTATTTAACGATAGGGATCTGATTTAAAATATCATATTTTTATTAAAATACATTTTCTATGGCTATTTTTGCTATCTATTGTTACGTAAACGTAATTTGAACTCAATAAAAAGATAAATATTCAAAAACTTCCGATTATATACGCTTTTTTCACCCAAAAAGTTCCAAAATCCCGACTTGGCAAAAAAAAACTGGCAACGCTGGTGTATATTATCCTAAGGATATACTATAATGAATTAGCAAATGTTCATGTGTGAAATATTCAAATGAGAAAAAATTAACATGAACATAACATTTTGAATTGATCAATATTATAAATAAGTAACTGACCAAATAATAGTTTATATGCAGATAGTGATGAAAGCAACATGGAGCTAATGTATGAATTAATACCTAAACTATCCTTGTATTTTAATCTTCAATTATATATAATTCTAGTTATTTTTAATTCAAAAATTTATTTTACATGTAAAACGTGTTTATACATCACAAAAATGATCAAGAACTCCAACCTAGAACTACCATATGTTCAACTCAGTTTTTGCACCTTGAGATAACATGACAATTTTTTTTAAATAAATCTTAACTGATGTGAGTTAAGGATGAAATAAAATATTGTTGCCATCCTAGATAACAAAAAAAAAAGAGTTTTTATCCAGCCACAAAATTATGCTTATCAAGATTATCAAAGACAAAAAATTCTTAGGGAAACAACCATTTACTGGAGGCAATTCATATAATCTTATCAACATAATAATTTTCATAGAAGTTAGAGTTGAGAAATGTATAATATAGGATTTTTTTTAAATATAAAACTACAGCAAAGAATTATATCCAAAAATTGAATTTTAACTGTTCTATTTGCAAACTAGCTATTACAAAAAGTTGACCCTATGCAACATAGAAATCATTTGAAATAGAAATTAGAAAATCAATGTCAAAATTTCATATGAATTTTCTAGCTTTTTCCACTCAATCTATATAATTCTAAAAAAACAATTATTATCATTCTTACTTTTAGCTCCACAATTTCATTTTCTTCAGCTTCATTTGGGTTTGTGTACGGACATATGAAATCAATCAAATGAGGTTCAACACCGGTACTGTCACCACTTGCCTTTGCATCCAGTTCTTGCTTTTCTCCTTGTGCTAAATGAACTGCAATGTCGTATGTTGCCTGTGCTCTATCTTTAGCACTAGTAAACTCTTCACTATCCTTATTTAAAAGTACTTTGGCCATTACTCTTAGACTGAAGGATTTAGTAGTATTGCCACACTTAGCCTGAGCTATATGGAAACCATTTGCAAAGCCTTTTACAACTTTATTGAATCTTTCTACCAAGTCATAACGACGTAGGGCTTCAAGCAACATACCTGGAGATGCTTTGCGAACTTCATGATAGATCAAAATGATTCCATCAGATGCATCACCTTGATTGTCTTCAAGCCATTGCAAGAAGTCGATTAAAGCCGAAATTTCGCTCTTTGTTTTAATGAACTGGTTAGTTTTAAGATCTTTTAGCATACGATAACGACCTGTGTTGACTACACGAATTGCATGTTTCCTTACATATGGTGGATTTATATCGGCATGTGGCATAATATATTGGGCAAACTGAGACTTAGGTGTATATGCTGCAATTTGACATATCTCGTCTATGAGACGGCGGCCTGTAGTGTCGATTTCCCATCCAATTAGCCTGTATTTACCACTAGAAACCCCTTTAGCAGGATTTTCAACAATCGCGGGCACCGAACTCTCATCGCCGGAATTCGAATTATCGTTTTGTACCATTTTATCTATAAGCAACATAATCTGAATTAATCAAACTTCAATAAAATCTGTCAAAAGTTCTAAACATTAAACACGTGGCGAATATTGTTACTATTATTTAATTTGCCCCACCCTTCTCTAAAAACTAAATAATTGTGAATAAATTAAAGTATCTTACCACAATAGTTTTGGAGAAAGAATTAATAAATTACTTGATTACAAAGACTAGAGTGTTCACTGGATTCACGACTGTTTCTTCTTATATTGCGAATAATGTACTTTCACGAAATTTGCAAAAGAAAATGCATATTGCACGTGTGCAGCTACAAATGCTACAATAGTGGGATATCTGCGCGAGCAGCCGACGATTTGCCGGCGGAAGTGGATGCAAACACCGCGCGCTTTAAATTTTAATAGAATGTTTGGATGACCTACCTTTGTAAGATTAAGCAAACTGATTGATTAGCAAATACTCTTTATAATTCACTGTCTTGCAATAGCTTATTTATAATAAAAAATTTGAATTTCACTAAAAACAAAACCTTATGTTACTAGACTTTTCGAAGATCAATCGATCAATCAAATCATGTCATTGTTCTCTGTTCCCTTGGTTCTTTTTTTCTTAGTTCCTATTTCGTAATGAAAAATTAGAAAAACCCTTACATAATAGACACTAGAGATATCTCTTCAAATACGTAATTGTTTCTATGTCCCAGACATTCAAAATTTTTGGTGGAGCGCCCCAAAAGTTAGATAATTAGATAGACATAGACACCGTGGATATTTTCTTGTATCCATGCACAGATCCATATGATGACACCCATTGATCCTAGCTCAATGATGACACCTCACTCCCCAATTTTATAAAATAATAATTATTTTGGTTTACGGTAAGGTAAGAGATATTCAAGAAGTTTCAACTATAAATTTCCTTTATTCGACATGCTTCGGTAACTTCCTAGCTTGCAGTAATAGTTTTATTCAACAAGAGGTCTGTATTAAAATAACAGAAGAACGAAGTCTAGAATAACTAGAATTCTTGAACTGATAAAAACAAGAAATTTTATTTTGTTAAATATCACTTTATTTGAAAGAAAGTTGATTTACAGTTCATTATCAAAATATACAATGAGCACACTGAAACATCATATTATTTATATGAAATTTACAATGAAGTTAATCGATTCTAAGAATTAATGGTACACATATAGCTACTAAGGTTAATTATTTTGAGATAGTAAACGGAAAGGGATTAAATATTCTAAGGATTGTATTACGTGGAATTTAACAGGATGAACAAAATGGAGTTTCTTAAACCTATTTGCTGGTTAAGTAGATTGTTTGAAGGATTATTGTGTTTAAATATTTCTATAGATTTTAATAGGTCAAGTTTTCTACCCTTTGTATTTGTACCCATAGTCAAAGTATATATTATAATTTGAGTTGTTTGTACCTATATAAAATATTTAGGTTTCCTAGAGCAGGAAAACGGTGTTGGGTTTCTATAAAGTCAAGGTTTGAAAAATTTTAATTACTTTTAATTGAAATGACTTAAAATGTTCATTATATCTAACTTCAAAGATTTGCCTATTTGACCAATGTATAGGGCATTACATTCCTTACAGCTTTTTAAGTCATTTCAATGAAATAAAATAAGTAATTCAAATTTTTCAAACCACTTTATAGAAACCAAACACAGTTTACCTCCACTAGAAAACTGAAATATTGTACATTCAATTATGAAGGGTAGAAAATTGTATCTATTAGAATATATAGAAATATTTAAACACAATAATTCTTCAAACAATCTACTTAACCAGCAACTAGATTTAGGAAATTACACGTTGTTCACCCGGATAAATTCCACGTAATACAATCCTTAGAATGTAATTACCGACAGTGTAATCCCTTTCTGTTTAGTATCTCAACATAATTCATCTTATTAGTGTGTGTACCATTACTTCTTAGAATCGATTCACTTCATGGTAAATTTCATATAAATGCTATGATGTTTCAGTGTTTTCTCATTGTATGTTTTGATAATGAACTGTAAAGTTCGAAATTAATTTTCTTTTAAATAAAGTGATATTTAACAAAATAAAATTTCTTTTTTTATCTGTAAAAATGGAATATTACAAAGTAACGGTTTTATTCCAATTTCCAATGAACATAGTGTCATAGAGTCTATCTCTAGGAATTCGGTGCTTACTTGAAGTCAATTCCACTGTCAAGTCAATTCATTTATATGTGAATGTAGAATAGTTGAATTTATTATATAATTTATGAAAGGAATAAAACACAAATTTAAATTTACACGAACTGCAAATTTATAAATTTAGGATCGTTTTGTCACACAGTGACATTTTCATAGCGAGTTACCAACAGTTATTCCATAGATATCTACTAGTTATCTATGAGTTATTCCCACACAGATCACAGAGTCAGAGAGCTAGAATAATTCTCCAAAAAATATAAATACATAATTTTAAATGAATTTTTAAATTTAGGAATGTTCATTTGCATTTTTGACGAAGTATTGATCAACCATAAGTACCATAACCAAACCAGGCTATGGTTGGATCAACTATGAAAATATTTTTTTAAATAAAAATTCTTTTATAGTAACAATAACAAATTTATGCAGCAAATATTACCTCTATCGCATGTAAACAATTATTATACATGTATGTAGGTACTCTTTTTATCACAGTGTATTTTGTATTACCAAATATCCTAAGTCATTATTATCAATGTTGAGGCTATTACCAAGATGATATGAATGACTTGCTTTTACTTTAATTTATTGCTTATTGGTTATAATTCAAAGTTCGTCGACTCGCGACTGCGACTCCCCTCCATTCCGAATTGACATTTTTCAATATCATCGTATAAACTTTCTTTTAATTGTTTTATTTCAAGTCAAAACTTCCATGATCGTAGTTTATCTATAATTATTACATGCAAGCCATAGGTCAAAGTTTTAGGGAATTATTTTAAAAAACAATGGGTGATTTACGATTTGATGGAAGAGTAGTTATAGTTACTGGTGCTGGAGCAGGTCTAGGAAGAGCCTATGCACTTTTATTTGCATCAAGAGGTGCAAAAGTAGTAGTCAATGATTTAGGGGGTAGCAGACATGGTGATGGGAACTCCTCGAAGGCAGCTGATAAGGTTGTAGAAGAAATCAAAATTAAAGGTAACTCAAAACACAGAATGTTTTTGGTATAAGTTAACATTCTGGATTGCACATGCAGGTGGTATAGCTGTAGCTGACTATAATTCAGTTGTCGAAGGAGAAAAGATTGTGAAGACTGCTCTTGACAACTTTGGAAGAGTTGATGTTCTTGTGAATAATGCCGGAATATTGCGAGATAAAAGTTTCGCCAGAATATCTGATCAAGACTGGGGTAAGAAAATACATCTTAATTTAATAAGAAGAATAATAGTTAAAACTTACATATTACATATCGAAATTACAAACCATTTATAAAACAAATCTGACATCTACCGAGTCAAGTTTTGAAACTAAAAATATTGTTACTGTAACTATGACACTAATAAGTCATCATAACTAATGTACATTGTACATTAAAGCTTTTGATTTTTAGAATGGGATTATGTGGGTATACTTATTGGGTTAAGAAATAATTCTTATTTCTGTTATATTAAAAATAACTCGTACACTTTTATGAACAGGCATTCTTATATAATCTTCTTTTTTCAAAATACCAAAAATAAATCTTAAACCTGCTAGAAATATTTTCCATATCGAACAAATTATTTTGATATTATAAATAAGAAATAATCATCCTTCAGCTACCGGAATGGCTATGTGGTAGCTGAAAGGTCCCTTAGAATTTATTAATTATTTTATTTATTGAGGTGTTAATACAACAATTATCAATACATGACATTTGCCCTGCTGAGATGGGTACTCCAACTAAGCACAGGCCTGATTCTTAACAATAATAACTTAAAAACTAAATTATAAATTCTAATTAAAACCTATTTCCAATTGCACATTTTTTCCTTATTTAACTAATGAACATTAATCAATCATTAAACTGAATCTTTTTGATAAACTTAATTTATTGCATTTTTCAATGAAATTTTTACTAATTATATTTTTCCGGTTTACAGCTGTTAAGTTTTTCAAGTTCTTAAAATTATTTGGCAATGCATTAACCAACAATCTCGCAACATATCCATTTCTTTGTTGTCCCACAGTTTTGTAACATTTGATTATACTTAAATTATTATTCCTTGTAAAATTTCTACTTCCATAATCAGTATTTAAATTTATATAATTGTACAGCAATGCTTCCAATTTGTACTTTTCTTTTATTGTAAGTAACTTATGTTGCTTAAATGGTTCGTCTAGTTCAATTGTTGAATCTTTAAAGTATATTATTTTTAGCACTCTTAATTGGATTTTCATTATAGGTTTAATATATTTATTATAAGTTCCCCCCCATGCTAGTATTCCATAATAAACTATTGAACAGAATAATGCAGCACCTGCAGCAACTCCGGGGTCCCCAAAATGTATCTCAGCAGTACTTTAACAGTATTTTTTTTAGTGGATAAGGGTGATTATTTCTTATTTATTCTGAACTCTTTTATAGTTCATTTTGATATTGATTCATTTATGATGATTCTGAATTGAGTTTGGAGGGCAACGTATTTCTCAAATTACTTAGTCCTTATTAGGATGAGCAGTGAATATGGTGATCACAGCCTGGTCAGTTCCTGAATATGTGGTGAAGTGACACATTTCATAATATGGCTGTGACATTCATAACTGGTATATCCAAAATAATAATGCCCGAAACAAAAGTTTGCAGATGTTGGCCTGCTAAACAGTAGTTCACTGATGTTAGTGGAATTGATCAGTTTAATTTTGTTCTAAAAAAATAGTGACTCAATATGGGTATGAAGACTGGCTGCTATAATAATGAGAAATAAAATATAAATACATACAAAACGACATTAATAGTTAGAAAATAGTATCCTTCAGATACCTTCCAGAAGTTAACAAGTACAATTCACCAAGCTCTCATGTTTGCTTTAGGTCTGCTGAAGATGACTACCTAGTTGCCAAACTACACATTCAGATTTCTAAATATTATAATTTTATTCTTTAGATTTGGTACACGCTGTTCATGTTAAAGGTAGTTTCAAAACTACTCAGGCTGCCTTTCCCATCTTCAAGAAACAAAACTATGGAAGAATTATCATGACAGCTTCAAATTCCGGAATTTATGGTAACTTCTATTTGAATCATTATTAGACAGAAACTAATTTTGTTTTACGTAGGTAACTTTGGACAAGCAAACTATTCTGCTGCAAAAATGGCTGTGATTGGGTTAGCTAATACAATCGCTATAGAAGGAAAGAAAAATAACATTCATTGCAATGTCATTATACCAACAGCAGCAAGTCGATTAACTGAAGATATCCTCCCACCTGATATGTTTGATGAACTGAAACCAGAACTTATTGCTCCAGTGGTTGTGAGTACATTAACATCTACCTGATTTATGATCATCTTGATTTTGAACAAATTTCATGAAAATATTTATCTGGAATTTCTTTGTTAGAAAGTGTCTTATCAAAAATATGTAAAATTCTTAAGAGGCGGCGTCATAAGAGATTGAGGAAAGCTTTTATAGGTCAACTATAATTTCCCAATTTCGTTAAATTTATTTGTACCATAACGGAGATCTCTCAAGTCGATTGGAGCCTCCTTAAATAAATTATTTAAAAATCAGTAACGAAATCAAATGATTTGCATAGAGTAACTTTGCCACGCAACTCTAGTTCTGTATTGAAATATAATCTATACAAGAAAAAACGAACATCTACCAATTAACTGCTGACCAAATACAAAGAACCATAATTTTTAGGCATACCTTTGTCATGAGAGTTGTGAAGAAAATGGTGGTTATATAGATTCGGCTGCTGGTTGGGCTGGAAAATATCAAATAGTTCGATCTAACGGTAGTCTTTTGAGGTCAAATATTGGAGATACTGTAACTATCGAAAATGTTAGAAATGCTTGGCCAATAATAACTGATATGAAACAAGCTCAACATTTGGCTAGCATAGAAGAAGCAACAGGTGCTTTGATGAATGCTATCGGAGGGGCAAAAGATTCCGAACAAATTTCCAGCGAAGATAGTTATGCTTACAATTCAAAAGATCTTATTCTCTATGCTTTAGGAGGTACGACATTTTTTCACAAATCTTAAAAAGGAGATAATCTGACACCGTTTTATTTTTATAGTTGGAGCTTCTGTTCGGGAGCCGGAAGAACTGAAATATTTGTATGAAAGTCACGAAGATTTCACGCCAATACCGACCTTTTTTGTTTTACCTCCTCTTCAACTTTTATTCACGTCTGATATAGTCCAAAATGCAGTTCCTGGGCAACATATCACTCTAGACCAGATTTTGCATGGAGAGCAATACATAGAAATTTTGGGCGACCTACCAACTGAAGGTGTTTTGACTTCAAAACTGTCACTAGCAGAAGTGCTGGATAAAGGATCAGCAGCAGCTGTCGTCGTTAATAGTGAGTAGTTCAAATGTATTTAATATAGCAGTAAAAAGTAATTTGTGAAGTCATTGAAATTTAGAATCGTATTGCTATCACTAGAAAACAATCTTACTTACCTTATTATTTCGAAATTATTGTTATTATATTGGAGATTTCTAAGAAATTGATTGTGAAAAAGTTGAAGAACAAAAATTGACTACTGAATTTTATGAATGAATAGTTTTACTTACTTATCCTCGCCCTTATCTACCATATTATGTAGATGTGACTATCTTTTCCAATTATTTCTATTTGCTGTCTCGCTTCGGTCCAGGTGCTTTTTCGTTTCTATAGGGCATTTGCTACTTCTGTACTACTGAACCATCTAGGTCTACCTTTCCTTCTCTTGCCTGCTATTCTCCAATGTCTTCAATCATTTCCAATATATTTTCTGCTCCTGCAATCGTTTACATTTGACCCACAGGAGTGTCCTAAAGCTATTTTGCTAACAAAAGTGGTAGAAGTCACGTGATCAAATGATCACCCTTGTTATTTTAAGTCTCCGATTATATCACTTCTACTTCTAATTTTATCTTGTCATGTGCTCGATTTTTCTAAGTACTTTTCACCTCAAAGTCTATTTTTCGTTTGAGTTGATTAGCTTAAGACCCATGGTTCGCTTTCCTAAATGAGTAGGTACCAAGACCGATTTGTATATTCCAAATTTTTTTTTGTGAGAAAAAAGGCTTGCATTTAAAAATAGTTTTTTGTATCTGACTTGGTCTTCCGTCTAGTCTTGTGTATTCAATCTGTTAGTTAATTTTCGTTTCTTCTCCACTATAAGCTGTATCTTTGTACCTTCTATCCTGGTTGCAATTTCTATTGTCTACGTCTTCTCAGTGTCTATATTTAGCACAAATTGTCTCATATTTATCCTCCATTATGCCATTCTCTCCTTTAAGTGTTTCTTTCTGGTTGCAAATATTAATAGGTCATCAGAGTACACTAGTTCACTTAGGAACACTGGACGAAGTTTCCTATATCCTAGGTGTGTTTTCTTTAGACCTCGGTTTACCTCTTTGGATATTTCGTCCATTATTATAATGGAGAGTAAAGGGCTCAGTGCACCTGTATCCCCTGTTCTTGGTATGAACTTGTCACGTGTTTATCTGAACTACATTTTCCGTTAGGAATATACCTACTTTTAATTACTAAGAGACATCAGTCCATGCAAAATCTTAGCCTTCGGCACTGCCTTAGGGCTGCTGAACTGATTATTGTGTCAAGGAGCGCACAATGGACCCTAACAAGCGGTCTAAGTGCTCCGGACTTGTTCGCCCCCGCTTTGATTGATTGATTGGTTATTTTCCGTTTACACTTCTTTTGTTCTAGATCTCTTCTCTTTTTATCCTATCAAATGCTTTCTTTAGGTCCACTGCTCCCTTGAATACTTTGTTGTATATTTTTTTCATTTAGTTTGAAGGTCACGCTGATCGGACTTCTTAAAGTCATTCATGTTTTTTTTTTGCGAATTGGTGTTATGATACCATTTCCCCACTAATTGAATAGTTCTATTGTATTTATTTCAGTGGAAACATATTCCCCATCGGGAGAATTATTGGTGAGAAATCAGTCTGTAATCATTGGAAGAGGTGCTGGAAACTTTGGCGGACCGAGGAGTGGAAAAGAAAGCATACCATGTCAAGTGAAACCTACAAGACAACCGGATATTAGTTTGACGCAAAAAACTACTATCGATCAAGCTGCTCTTTACAGGCTGAGTGGTAAATTTGCTATTCAATAGTCAGTTTCATCATATTGATTTTATAATTTTTCAGGTGACTTGAACCCACTTCATATCGACCCGAATATGGCTCTGGTAACCGGTTTTCCACAACCGATTTTGCACGGTTTGGCTACTCTTGGATTCTCGGTGCGATTGGTATTGAAAGCCTTTGCAGACAATGATAGCAAACTTTTCAAGGCCTGCAAAGTAAGTAGTTTTTTAATAAAACAAAAGTAAGAATCAAAGGCTCCTTCAATAATATCAGTTTTGATTTGATTAGAAATGAGCTCCATTCTAACATCGAGGTTAGGCCGTTTTTTCATGAAAGCGAAAATTTTTGCAACATAATTTCTATGTGCGGGATAATTACAGGAAATTAAGTTATTTTGCTTTTCTAGGTACGATTCGTTAAACCTGTATTGCCAGGACAAACTTTACGTGTAGACCAATGGAGAGAAGGCAACAGGATTCACTTTGAAACGGTCGTGGTGGAAACCAATACGGTTGTAATTGGAGGTGAGTCCTGATCGATAATTTATTATTTTTGAATTGAAGTTGATTGGTGGCATTATTCCAAGATATGTGGGCTCAATTATAGGCTTGGGTGAAAACAATATTACTTTGTTAGCTCGGTTAAAGAACAACGTTTGAAACAAATGCGTTTGAATAATGCTTTACCAGACATTTTTCTATCGAACAACGAAGTTATGGATCGCCTTACCTACCTCCAAACCTTCAAAAAAAATCGAATGGCTATCTCCTCTCCAAACATTTCACCGCTGGCTCACACGTAACTGCAAAGCGTTGCAATATAATAACATAACATAACTGTTGCTATTGATAAAAAGCTGATTGCTTTGGGAATATTCGTTGATTTCAATAAAGCTTTCGATTGTGTTGACCATGAAATTCTTCTCTATAAAATGTATAGATATGGTATTCGTGGTAAAGCTAACCATCTTTTCAGATCGTATCTGAGTGGACGTTCACAATACGTTAAATTACCCAACGGTGCTATAAGTGAAAAGCAAAAGTTGTATAAAGGAGTACCGCAAGGCTCACTCTTGGGACCGACATTATTTTCTAGGAACTGTGTAGTTCATAATTATGACACACGTAATAAGTGTCACTTCATTCCTGATCAGCTTAACTGCCTTATATCAAAAGAACTTTTTTTATAATGGGTATAAATACTATAATAGTCTTACACAGTATATAACAGATCTAAAGAAATTTTATCAATTTAAAAAACATTTGAAAAAATATTTATTGGAACAAAAACTCATACTTATGAATTCCTTTTGTGATTTGTAAATAAAACTCTATTCTATTCTATTCTATTCTAAACACTCATTCTTGGCCGCACTCTTACATCGTGCCTGTGACACACACACACACACACACACACCCGAGCGCCCCCCCCCCCCCACACATACAAAAAAGTTAATAGAAAAGAGGAAAGGTATTCGTCAATAGGCTGAATATTAAGTAAAGTCTCGAAAAGTCTTGTGTATACATGTATAATTGGGGCGCTAAGGTATTGTCTTATATAGCAATAAGGACTGCGAAAAATCATAGTCCTGTAAAAATAGCCTTAAAACTTCGAAAATGAAGCTATTTTGCTGCTATTGACACATTTCGACGTTCTTGGTGTCAAAAAACGTTCGGGAAAGCACCCCGAACCAGAAGACCCCATTATAAATCCGCGCTTCTGTTATCCCTTTTTTAAATTAACAATTAAGCCTCTAATTAATTGTTGATTTGGACCGACAATTAACTAACGTATTTAACAAAAAAATATGAAAGGAAATTGGCCGCAAATTGATACTTCGAGGTCGCTGATAACGAATCCGTTGTCAGAATTGGAAAATTCGGGAGAACTCGACATATTAATGGACAATTACAACCAAAATCTGCAAACGGTGCATCACTAGCGTAGAAAAAATCACTCGTGGGTTTACGAGGTCGCTGATCACGAATCCGTTGTCAGAATCGGGAATTTCTACTTAATGGACCAGAAAACTCGACATTTTCATAGAAAATCTCAAGTCAAAATTTGCAAATGTTGTATTACTAGCGTAAAAAATACAGGGTGGCAGACAGATAACTACAAAATAATATTAGTTTGTACCATAAACTATATTCGAAAAATGCTTCGTTACAAAGATACAGGGTGTCAAAATTTTTATAAAAAAATCCAGATTAATAATATTTTTAAAACTGCTTCAGATATTTAAATGAAATTTGGCACGTTTGAATAGATAATTTAAATACATGTTTTTACGTAAAAAATATTATTTTACTTCTACCAGTGGCGTGCTTACAGACACATCTTCGGCTATTTTTCATAAAAATATGGTACGCCACTGATTTTTTTAGAAGCAAGAACTATTACTAGAATCCTTGTTCAATTTACGATAAAAAAAGGCTCACTTTCTTTCGTTTGACACATCGTTTGCCAGTAAAAAATTAAAATTCTTTAAGCAACTGGAATTGAGACAAATTTCAATATGTCGTAGTAAGCCATTAAAAAAACAACTACTACTGTAAGTGTTCTTTCATTATATTATGACAGTTGATTGAATTGTGTCAGGTAATTTAATTTCGAGTTATTGTTAACATTGTTATTAGTGTTGCGCAAGTATTAATCTGAAAAATGCTTTTTTTTTAACAACGAATACGCAGATATTCGTTTTTGCTACGGATTTTGTGATGAAAATGCATAAGCGGCAGTTCATGAATATCGTAGACTCTATCCAAATAGAAGAGATGCTCGCGTTTTCATCAGATCACATCAGAATTCAGTCTTATTCAAACATTGCTTGAAATGACTTCGAATATTATGAGTAGATTGCTATATGCAGTGGATTCTTGATACATATTCATATACTTGAAACATTCATGTGTTATAATTTCGATTACTCGCGTTTCTGTTCGTTTCGACAACGTTTTAATTGAATTTGGTGCAATAGGGACGCTTTGTGCTTGATACAATTAGTTTTAAGAAATACCCTTCTTAGACATTGATACGTCTTCTGTTGATGGTCGTGAGACCGAAACATAGGTCCATCCCATATCAACCATTTGAAAAATATGCAATTCTTATTGAATTGATTTGTCCGTTATTTTGTTATTGCCATTTTCAATCAATCAGAAATACAATTACTTAGTTACTCGTAAATCTGTTATCACAAAATATATAACTGTTTGATTGCGAACTTTGAAGGTCATTTTCAAAAACGTGCCATTATTCAGTGAACAACAAATCAATTATATACCATAATAGTTTCCTTTTTACTGCTCTATATCGGATAATAATAATGATAACATAATATATTAAACAGATTAGTTCAAAGTTGAGTAAAGAAAGACATTGTTTACCAAGATATAAATACATCGCTATCTTATCGGTACTAGTAATATTTGTTTGAAGAAGCTACTGTTTTAACGAAACTAGTCACATTTATTCATTAAACTAGTGAAAATCGAACTTGTAACTTGTAATAGTTATTGTATTTGTGTTCATCGCTATCGGAAGAAAACACTTGTATTTTAATGGAGTCCTCCAACTAATTAAATTGTTGAAATACGTTCTGATATCTCCCGTTTTAGCATCCTCTTGATCAGTATTTGGACGGATAATTAATTCATCAATACATTATTGTGTTTACTGATCATTTCAATTCAGTGGAGGAGGAAACAAATAGGGGGAAGCAGTGCTTCTGATATAATATTACAAATTAAGAAAAATCCCTCATTTTTAATTAGCAATGCAGATAATTTAATTTTGCAAGTACTAATTTGACTGAAAGTAACATTTCGATGACAAATAATGTAAAAGTTATTACTGAAGTCCAAAAAATTTAATTCAACAACTTTTGCTTATGCTGCTTAGTCATCAATAATAATAGTTAATCTAACTCTATTTAATTGATTATCTATTTAAAAAAAATTGCGATGTAAATATGTATTATAACTTAATTCTAGAATTTTGACGTTTTCTCCATGTTAATAAGGATTTTCTTGGAACAGTAATGATTGATAGAAGTGATAGAATTAGCTTTTTGGAGTTTTTAAAGCTGAGTTCGGAGAAAAAAATTGCCTTAAGTAGATAATTATGATACAAATTGAAGAAACTAAAATCTAACACTTTTTGATCATCGCAAATGGTCCAAAAAAATGGTAAAAATGGCCAAAACCGGTCGGATTGAGTTAAAAAAAAATCTTCTAATAAGCTTATGCGCCGTAAAAAGAGGGAAAAAAGGAGCTGCGGATGAACCCGATTGGTCCAGCGGTGACCCCGTAAATTGCAAAAAAACATCGATTTCGCTCGAAAAACTTTTGTAAAATGGCCCTAAAAAAGTTGTGGTGCGGTAACGCGCTATTTTTGATGCTTTCGAATAATTATAAATTCATATGCACATACAATCGGAATGACTTAATTAAATGTCTAACTCTTGAACTTTGGAATTTATTCCGAGTCTAAAGGTTCATTCTCTCTTACAAGAGTGGAAGTGCGAGTACAAAGTACTACAGAGAAATTTCAAATGCAAAGCAACGCACCGGGATAACGGTAAAACTGACGATGTACTGGTACAATGTTGTCGGTATTTGTACACATTGTGTTTTATCAAACCCTATTAGAGGGTATTGGTTTTATCCATTGAAATAATGGTAAGTCACTATACCCTCTACTGTAGAGGGTATTGACTATACAGGATCATTCACGGTGAATGGACTATTTTAGATTTACGTAGAATATGGATATCTGAATCTTTTGTTTGCAGCGTTGCCACTTTTATTAAAAAGTAACAAATTCTTTGAATTTTTGTACATTTCTATATCTAATGTTATATTTGAATTATCTATGTAATTATAAATAACTTTACTCGATGAATGCCTATGTTGCACCGTTTTGAAATATTAATTATTTTATATTTTTTATTGGCAAAATATTACTTTGAAAAGATATTCATGTCTTCATATTTTATAATTTTCGAAAGTTTAACTCCCGGTAATAATTAACTAGAATCCTAATGCTTTATATCTCACACTTAAATCTTAGGTGCAGTATACAGAATGGTCCAGTAATATTTTATTTCGGTAGGTTTAGAAAAACCACCCGTTTTTTTTTTTCGAATGAAATATCCTGATGTTTTTCCTTATTCACAAAGCTCTTTAAATTTGCTTATTCTCTATGTTCGGTGTTCCCATACCTAACTTCAATAGTTATTGACTTATGAGCGTTTTGCAACGTTATATTTACGTCGTTTTGTTGAATTTGTTATGGGAATAAAAATGTAGAATAACACTGAACGCGTTAGAAATCATTATTTAGTAACATCGTTATAAGTGTATCAAGAGAAATTCGTTCGCCATTACCAATATATAAGGCATTGTATTCCGCATCGGCTGTTTATAAACACAAAACATCCGGCAAAAGAATATAAAATTTAATTTCTAATGAGGCCAACAATTATCATGTTCATGAACAGTATGTTGAATATTTGTTCCACCTCAAACTAGGTAAAAATGTCGGATATTCTCAGCAAAAAAATCATTGTTACAAAAACTTTAAAACATGAAAATAAGATTTTTACTCAGTTTATTTGCATAATATACATAGCATAATTTTTATAATGAGATTTTTGCCCAATTTGAATTTATATGGACAAATTTGAAATACGAATACGAATTTCAATCTACGACAATGAAAGGTGGGGTTGTGATGTCATAATATCAGAGTTATTTTAAATAATTATAGAAATAACTATCGAGATAACTCTGTAGTGTTTGACTCTGTGTTTGTTCAATTTCAAATCGTGCGACAAAGGCAGAGCGAAAGGTGGAAGAAGAATAGTAAACTTCTCGTTCGCCTGAAATTCTCAACTTGTCTTTATATATAGAACTCTTTGGTTAGCAGTAGCTTTATAATGGACCTAACTGGTTGCACAGATGTTCATGAATGGGTTTCCATTGAGTTAGAACCACGGTCGTATATACAGGTCTGGAAACTCGAGGCTGTTTCGTATGTGAGAAGTGAGTCTGCTAAGCGTCATCTGTTGCGTAGTACCAAAAGGGTGGCGCATGAGTCGAGGGATGTTCTCTGGCACGTATACGACCGTGTTTGAACCATAGTCAAAGTATACCAGGTCTGCCGGAGCCTCCCTTCCATCGTTTCTCGCGCTGGGTGACGTCACCCAGCTCCTTCAATCACAGCCTTGCTCTCATCAGCTCGTCGCCGGCACGTAACAACATCATATTATGTCGTCGTCTATGACATTAATGATATTACATAAACGACCAATCAGATTGCACTGAAATTTTAAAAAGAGTAGAAGGTAGGCTCCGCCAGACCTGGTCTACTTTGACTATGTTTTGAACGATATGGCGCCTAATCCTGACAACATACTTCGATTCATGCGCCAGCTGGTGACTGAGCGAGGGACTACGAGTTTGGCGACATGTAAGAGACTCATGTCAAAAATAGAGTTTCCAGACCTGTATATACGACCGTTGTTAGAACTCTATGGATTTCTCACATTTTGCTCATTTGACATTTTCAAAGTTTCAACAAATTCTAACAATTAGGGAATAAAATAATTGGAAAGAAGTAAAACTTGCGACCTTTAATTATTTACGTTAAATATATATCGATTGAACTGAAAATAACGATACTTGATACTAGAATTACAAATGACAGAGTAAGGTCGATGATTATAGGTTACAGAGATCAGTATAATAAGATTCACTGCTTGCCGTACAGATGTTATTGCGAATTTGAATATTCTATGCTTGCAACACTTGCTAATGCCAACCCTGAATTCCTTCACTATTTCCCTTTCGATGATGACTAATTGTTGGCTTGGCAACCTTGTTAGGCGTGCTGATGGCATGATCGATTGAATCATTCAGTGGTCAGTGGACAGTGCGCACTGGCCTTATGGCCTATAATATTGAGGTTACTGGATGATGAACTGTCAGTCAGCGTTTTTAATTATTTAATGTTCGTGTATCTGTTTTCGAGTAGCTAATTGTATATTATCACATTTTAAAGTATTAACGTTTGTCAATTTGTTAGGTGAGTTCAGATTAGATATGAATTAGAATTAAATGTTTAATTAATCGCCACTTTCCAATGACTTTCACATATCAATGAGTTTGTCCTATTAGAAATGCAGTGAAAGCACCAGCCACTGGAATTAGTTAGAGTAACTTCATTATTGTCTCTTTTTTCTAGGATCCTACGTAGATTTGAAATCTGTTACAATGCGTCCATCAACAAATAAATTATCTGCAGGACTTCTGAGTGATGCCGTTTTTGAATTTATCACAGAACGAGTGAAAGAGGATCCAGCCAAAGCCAAATCAGTGGGAGGTATTTTCTTGTATAATATCACTAAAAATGGAAAACAAGTTAAACAATGGAGTAAGTATGCATTTTTTTATCTGAATGTAGCATTATTTGGATATTACTATTATGGTTTTCAAATAGATGAAGTAGTAAGTACTGTCATATTTGGAAAGTTATAATAATTATGATTAATCGCTCGATTAAATTGAGCTTGTTTTGTTTAGAAGCAAGTTCTTGGGATTGCATAAACTGAATGCTTTGGGTATTCAATATTTTTTGTCAATTAAGTCATTGGAATGAAACTTGAACTATTTCAGCGAGAGAACCCTGTGGATTTTTGATAATAAGCATGAAAAATGTAGTTTGTAGTGTAGAAAGTACTGATGAAAATCTCTTATTGTCCCTTGACAGTTGATACAGTTCTGTAAAATAGAAAGGTAACATTTGAGACATAAGATCCAGAAATATATAATGGATTTACAAAATAATGATGGATTTCATTTGCATAAATAATTCATTATTGTTTCAAAAAGTCTAGTTATTTGTATGTAGCTATTATAGCTTAATGTTGTCATGAGAGAAAAATGAAGGTCATACAGACACCATCGAATCTTACATTCATATCTAATAGACATATCCTGAACTAATTTGTTTATCAGTTGAGTTGTTTATGAAATAATATTCTCAGTGTTTATTCTTAGTACATACAGCTATAAGTTATCAGAAAAGTTAAAGTTTAATAATGATAATGGCACAAAATAACAATTATCCATATGATAACCTAACAATGTAAGATAAGATAGATAAAAATCAATTCTACTTGTAAAGATTGTTAGCTGCATGATGTAGAATCCAATGTTGCTTAAAAGAACTTTTAAAATAATCATAACTAGGTATGGATTATCAAGCAATTGACAATTGAAATAGTTCAAAATCTTTCAGTTTCTGCCTCTAATAGATACATCTATTAGTTGTCGTTGAGTTTGAAGGTTTTTTCTGCAGTTACCTTTTTACATTCCTAAAGCTTGTTCAAGATAAAAAAGAAATTATGTCATAGCAGCATGTGATAGATGTCACGTTTATAATGCTATTGGATAGAATTAACTTAAAAATAAAAATGAATTTACATGTTATTCACCAATGCCCCCCTCCATCTTATTGCACAACCATGTTAAAATAATAAATATCACTTCACATCTTTACACACTATGTTTATTTTAAATATTGCACTGATAACACTAAATTATTCATTTTATCAAACATATACTTGATTTTGCCTAAGAAAGCTTTATTTTTAAATATATTTAATATTCAGATCAAAACACTAGTATACACTTATTCCAAAAACCTCCACAATTAAAATTAATTTAGCCCGTTGCTGTTTATTTCTTTGACTTGCATAAGTTAGATTACACTTACTGAAAAATATGAACACCCGTTGTTAGAATCAACATTGAATTGTTTTAAAATGTGTAAAATTGTAGAACAATGCAATGTTAGATTGTTTGTTCAATGTCATTTTCTAAATGACATAAGCCTACTACATATTTAGAGTGTTGTGACAACGTTACAACGTTAAGCCGTCATAGTTGGCTTAGACATCATTGGAAAGAGAATTTTTTCCACATATCATATCATATTGGGTCGATTTTACCATTTTTAATTAATTTTAGAGAAAATTGTATTTATTGAATAAGTCTTAAAACTTCTAAAAAATAAAAAAATAAATATTAAATTTTTTTTGGGAATAGTGACTGCGCCACTGCTTTCCACTTGTAAAAGAGTGAAGAATGTAGAAATTTAACATTTTCACAAAAAAGGAGATTGAGGATGGAGTTTTTTTTTGGTATCTCTTATAATTACCGAGATTCTTTATTGAAACATTGAAATTTAGCCACCCTGTACATACTTTGAAAGGGCAAAATAAATCTTAAGTTTAAAATTTCTTTCTATTATTTATACCTGTTGCTTTTTCGCACCCTAGACGTATAGAGATCCGGGTAATGAAATTAGGCTTTGGGCGCTATCCTTCGGACCCCGTTTTTACCGTCTTCAGAGATGCTATTCTTCCAATGAAGCTTTATACCTCCCTGAGATTCTTCATTGCTTTTATTAAGCATAGTTTTACACAGTATTTTTTATCATTTGAAGGGGGTTAATTCAAGTATTTCCTCCATGCTAGCCATAGGACACGTTACTTATCTAGTATTTTTTCAATATATACATACAATATTTCTTTTTTATGTGTGTTTAAACTCACTTCCATATTCAGAACAAAGGTTTGTTCTTCTTTCATATATTATCATTATTATATTGTAATAATTCTATGGTGAATAAATTTATTTAAAAGAGATTCTTTCTTACACAAACTTGTTATTTTTTCTATTGCAGCAATGGATTTGCCAAATGCAAAAGTTTTCCAGGGCACACCTGAAGGTAAACCTAACACAACATTGACATTATCAGATGAAGATTTTGTAGAATTATCGCAGGGTAAACTCAATCCTCAAGTTGCTTTCATGAAGGGAAAATTGAAAATAACTGGAAACATCATGCTTGCTCAAAAATTGACTCCCCTACTTAAAGCTAATGCCAAACTATGAGATAAAATAACATTCCTCACCAGTGTATCAATTTTTGTACTATTCAATGTTTGTGGAGGTGTTTTACTTTTAATTTAGCAATTGTTGAGATTTTATTGTTTTATAAATATGGTCCCTGTTTTATTACATAATGTTTTTGAAATATATTATCTGTTTATGGTATTTGAGTACTTTTACTTTTTACTACAAATTAATAACATGGCTAACTTCTCCAAACAGACAGCAGTGTGAATTTGTATAATTGATGATTTCTATACTTTTAAATTACATCTCAATTCAACAATGATTTGCATATCTGTGAAGTCGAATAAGAGAATATGCCACTCATTTTTTCGCAGTTCTGACGACCTTTTTGGATACCTCAATCTTCAGAAAATACCTCTTGTATTTTATGTAATGAACCGTTCTTGGTAAGTATAAAAATGCTAAGCCAGCTTAAGGTAACCTGCTTGTATACTTCATCAATTCAATACAGAAGGCATACATAACAAAATAATAAATTTGGTGAAAATTAACTTTTCCATTTCCAAAAAATTTGCAATGTTCTAAGTTCCTTTTATATTTTTTACAGGTTACTTATTGTACTTTCCAGATTGTGAGCACTTTTAAAACTGAGACCAGAGTTGTCAATCCTATAATATAAATATTGAACTAACAACCATTGCCAAACTCGCTTAAATACCACAAGAAAAAACTAACATTTTCGCAGAAGCGTTTGCAGCAATTTATAAACCCATTGCATTACTATATGAGAATTCTATAGTAATGGAGAAAGCAATCAACAATGAGTTAATTGAAATCTTACGAGCACGAAAATCGTGAACAACCGAAAATATTGCTTTCGTCACCAGAAATCAACTCCTTATGTAAGACATATGGCAGGCAACCATTAAAGAAATGGCAACTAAACAGGCTCCTTGGAACCGTAGGAATCCGTGTATAACGTGATGCGCGTACTCTACTCGTCTGGGTAAAAAACCATAGTAAGTGATCAACCTGCCATTTCGAATTAGATCATAACATATGTCGGTAATCTCGAGCTGCAGCATTATGTCTCCAAAGTAGTTGACAGTCTTTCACAAAGGCCTTCTTGGGAATCTTCCAGGCATATGGTTCCGCCCAGAGCGTTGCGCATGATTGTGCATTTGATATCGCTTTCTCCTCTAAAACCTCATATTATACATTGAAGATATTATACAATGAAGATTGGCAAAAATTTTGAAAAGGGTACGAGTTTAATGTAGCAAATATTCAAGCTTGTATTTCAAGTTCATTTCGAGTTTCATTTTCAAATATTCATATTCATATGAAGTCCTAAATATCCATGATCGGTATCATCACTCTCTCATGGGACGATCATGTAAGGTCCATTGCGAAAGCTGCGTCACAGAAACTTGGTTTTCTAGTGCCAAGAGCTACTTTACACACAAGTAGCTCCTCATGATCTACAAAATAGATTCTACCTGTCCTGGAGTACTGTCAACATGTTTGAAGTTCACCTCCCAAAAGATACGCTAAAGCTCTTCGATTCTATTCAGAAGTACGAAAAACGAGACAAAATTGTGAAAATTCTGATTTCTTGTTAAAGATGACAAAAGTTTGGCTAGGCAACACTTTTCCGAACAGTACGAAAAAAAGTTTTGGACCAGCCTTCGCATCCCGAGCAAATATGTAATTTGGAATAAGCGGAGGAATTGCAGCCGCTAGTAATGTAGTAATTCATTGCATTCTCCTGTCATTCAAACATAAATTTTGATGTAAATGATGTTATGAGTAAAATGTAAATAAAACCCCCCCTAGCGGAAAAACTGTTCATTTCTCGGGGTTTGCGCATGAATAAAATTTGTTCAGAATTACATGGACTACATCATATCAAAAATTCAGAAATATCCATCGAGACCCAATTCCTGTAAGGAAATTTGTGGGGTCCTTTGATGTTCTTACCCTTTTACCTACCTAACATTTTGATATTTTCTATCTGAAATTTATTTGTGTAAGGACTAGGGAGCAGCAATAGATTTCTGGCTTTGATAAGTCATTCAACCTAAGACAAGGGTGGAAGGAGAAATCGAAACCATGAAAGGAGAATGAAAATCACATCTTTGATGTGATCAGTCTAAAATTCAATGACCAAAAATCCTTTGTTTTTCATTTCTGTCTACATTGTGATACTGGAATATGATTATTTTTGTATCAATTAGATATTTTATATTTATAATAATCGCTAATTCGGTTTTGAACTTGAATGAGTGGGGAATAATTATGTACAATTAAAAATAATCAAGTTAATTGCACGTTATTACAAATTAAGTTAAAAACATGCTTTGGGATGATTTCTTTTCTTGTAATTAAGAGCTAAATGATGTTACTATTGTGTTTGTGGAATGTTTAAAGCATGTTCCAATAAATTGCTATTAGTATTTTGCTTAATTTTGTTTTCAATTACTTCAAGTACCGGGATATCAAAAATTATTTTGGTCAAGGGTGATTGTGGAATCTAAAACGTGTGTCTTACTTCACGTTTGAAATAATTAATTAATTATGTCACTGTCACACTGGCATCATCAATAACCTACAAATTTCATACCTATTTATTTCAGTTGTAAAACAATAATGAACTACAAATTATGAAATAACGGTTTTAGTAACAATAAAAACTAAATTAATTGTTGGAAAGTCCCCAGTTTTGTTCGATGCACAAACTTGACGCGCATCATCATGCTGTGCAAACCGTTTTGCAGCATTTCTGGCGTTATGGTTGCACATTGCTGAACTATTCCTCTTCCATACGTTGACGAACGTCATTGACAACTTCTTCTGTACGAACTCTTGGTCTACCAGCACCTTTTTTATGAGTCACACAACCAGTTTCGCGAAACACTTCAACACAATTTGTAAGGCACCCGTAAAAATTGTCCGGTAATATTGCCACGTTTGGGAAGTGCTCTCGAAAATTGTCCAAACACAAACGTTGACTGTATTGCCAATTTCCGTTAATTAGCGCACCCGTTCGAAAATAGGCTTCAATCATGAAACTTTTGTGCTGTGTGGTAAGAGGCATGATTCAAAAACTGGATTAGAAAATTTCAGCACAATGACTTAACATATTCAAAAATTTAAAGTAAGACACACGTTTTACATTCCACAACCACCCTTGACCAAGATAATTTTTAATTTGTAGTTCATTATTGTTTTACAACTGAAATAAATAGGTATGAAATTTGTAGGTTATTGATGATGTCAGTGTGACAGTGACATGATTATCTCAAACGTAAAGTAAGACACACGTTTTAGATTCCACAACCACCCTTGACCAAGATAATTTTTGATATCCCGGTAGTAGGCTATAGATAATATTCTCATACCATTTTGCCTATTCTTTTACAGTTATCACCTCTGTCAATGATATATTCAACTTCTGTGAATTAGCTGTTATATTTTTGTTACCCTTTCCTAGATGGCACACTCGTAATTTAAAAGAATCAAGTTGAACATAATGAGTCTCACATTATGCTCTCCCATATATAGGTAACAATACATTTAACCACAATTTTTCTTTCTTAATAAATGTTATTCAAATAAAACATTTAATTATTATGTAACCCATCGCATATATTTATTGAACAAGATAAAAAGTAACAAATATGAAAATATATATGCTAATTCCTGTTCTTATGCTCTTCACCCAGTTGTAACTGTCTTGGTCTAAGCTGTCACATCTTCATACTAGCATCAAGACTGGTTTTTCAGATAAACAAAATTTAATAATTTAAGTAACAAATTTCCTATGACGGCACAAGAGGTTTTCATCCCAAAATATTAGTCTTAAATTTCAATCAACGCAATTCTTAGCATTAAAAAATTAAATACTTTATAGTCAAATCTTAAATTAATAACTGGAAATGATGAAGTGATATATTAATCAAGAGCTACTCTTTAGCATCTCCAATACCATCTGGGTTGATTGTGAACATGGCTTCAGATTCAGGAAGGCAGGGTGAATCATATATTTTACAAGTGCGTGTTTCGTGTCTTCCTTTTCGAAGGTAGAGTCTGGTAGTAGAAGAGTGAGCCATTATGTTGCCACCTATAGGTTTTGGACCACTGAATGGATTTGTACCATCTACTTGAGCAACAACTTGGTTTGTAATTACTACAGCTACGCCAAACTGAAAATATTATCAATTTAATAAACTATGAGAGAGACTATTTCTAAAATTTCTAAAATTATATACACCTAGGCCCAAGGGCCTGTGTATGTGCCACGGTCGTACATACAGGTCTGGAAACTCGGGGCTGTTTCCTATGTGAGAAGTGGGACCGCTAAGCGTCCACTGTCGCGTAGTACCAAAAGACGTCACGTGAGAGTATTCTCTGACAACTGTCATTCTTAAGTTGTAAACACAAGGAATATCTGCGTTTTTAGAAACAAATTACGAAACTGTGCATTGTGCCGAAGTGCATAACGTGGTACAAAAGTGTAAAGCAAGAAACTTCTGTTTTTAAAGTGCCAAAAGATGCGGAAATGCGAAAAAAGTGGTACTTGCGATTCCGGATAGAAGTCGTTTTAACGAGGTCTTTTATGTGTGCGAGCATGTGTAACGAAAACGGGGAAGTTATTTTTAAGGTGAGTAATACATTTTGACAAGAGTAACAGTTCTATTCCTCTCTCAAATCAGAATAGTAAATATTGCGTTACGAGAAAAATTATTTTACTTAATAATGTGATTGTTGCCGTACTTCGAGATCCAAGCGCTAGCTAGTGGCTGAGCGAGGGACTACGAGTTTGGCGACGCGTAAGAGACCCATGTCAAACATACGAGTCCCCAGACCTGTATGTACGACCGTGGTATGTGCACAAAACAATTTATTATTGCATTATTTTGCTATTTGTGACAAAGGGGATATCAAAAATTATCTTAGTCAAGGGTGGTTGTGGAATCTAAAACGTGTGTCTTACTTAACGTTTGAAATAATTATGTCACTGTCACACTGACATCATCAATAACCTACAAATTTCATACCTATTTATTTCAGTTGTAAAACAATAATGAACTACAAATTATGAAATAACGGTTTTAGTAACAAGAAAAACTAAATTACAGTGATTGTTGGAAATGTCCCCCGTTTTGTTCGATGCACATTAACTAGCGCACCCGTTCGAAAATAGGCATTTTGTAGGTTATTGATGATGTCAGTGTGACAGTGACATAATTATTTCAAACGTAAACTAAGACACACGTTTTAGATTCCACAACCACCCTTGACCAAGATAATTTTTGATTTCCCGGTATAATAATATCAAGTAAATCAAATTTCGTGTAGTTGTAGGCGTAACAAAAAAAAATAGAATAGTTACACATTAGTAATTTTCCAACTAAAGAGAATTAAGTTGCAAACACCAATTATGATGCTATACATTCAGATTACATTGTTTGGAATTAATAAATACATGTATTTAAAGTAATTATATGATATTTAAGTATTTAGTTTGGTTTTTACCGATATACTGTTTATATTTTTTTGGAAAGTTTGAAGATTGTTTATTTTTTTTATGTTTGGTGGTAAAGAATTGATTATTTTAGGAGCTGTTGACGTAATGAACCTCTCGGTAGCATCTTTTTGATAAAAGGGACTTACTAGTATATTATTAACTTTTGACAGTGTTTCATGCTGATGTGTTGGAATAATTTTCAAATAGGGATGTTTGTAGCTGAATATGCTGCATGTGTGATAATACAGCGAGCGTATATTCAGAAATTCTTCATTTTATAGTAAGCTTGTAGAATACAATTCTTTTTTTCGGAGTATTATTTTAATAATGTAATTTTGAAAAACGGTCAGGGTTGTAAGGCATTATTATAAAGACCACCTCACACAGCAATACCGTATCTTAGGATAGATTCAATTAACGATTGGTAGAGAATGATTAATAATTTTTTATTTATAAACTTTCGTAACTCATAAAATGTATATATAAATCTTCGTAGTTTTGCTATTAAGGTATTAATGTGGTCTGTCCATTTAAGGTGTTTGTTAATAATTATACCCAGGTATTTGGTTTTATCAGTACTGTTCATTTGAAGATTTGAGTCTTCAAATTTTAATTTAGAGAAATCAGGTCTGTTTGCTTCTGTCAGAGAGAAGGCTATATATGACGTTTTGCCTACATCTAAAGACAATTTGTTGAAGTCTAGACAGGTTTTAACTATGGATATGCATATGCCATATTGAGCCTCTTCCTTAACAGTGTGCCATGTGTTGTCTTCAAAAAGTAGAACTGTATCATCAGTATATGATATTATAGTGTCGCATATATGTGTGTCTATTAAAGAGTTGAAGTAATGAAAAGCAGGGGTCCAAGAACCGTACTATGAGGTACTCCTATCTGGATATCATCAGTGTTGTTGTACGTATTTCTTATTTTTACAATGTCTCTTACTCCATATTGTTGAGTGTTTAACAGTGTTGGGTGAGGAACCGTGTCAAATGCTTTTGGTAAATCCAGGAACACTGCAATACATTTGTTTCGTCCGTCGAATTTTTTTTTAATATGTTTTATTAATTCAAACATTGCTTCATCTGTGCTTATACCTGGCCGAAAACCAAATTGTTTTTAATTGAGAATTTAGTTTTTCATCAGAAAGTCATGTAACCGAGATTTTAAGCATTTTTCAAATAATGTTCCAAAAGTATTTACATATAAGGCTGATAGGTCTATAGTTGTGAATGAGATTTTTGTCACCATTCTTATATAAGTGTAACCACCGATAGTTTAAAGTGCTCAGGAATTCTTTCAGTCAGGAATATTAAATTATAATGTGAACCAGAGCTAATTTTCGAATATTTTACGAAAATAAGACGAATTTTATTTTTTACTTAAAAAAGGCCAAAAAAACTTCATTATATTCTCCTCGGCGCAATATCGACACTTAAGACCCGAAATTTCGGAAATCGTCATATTTGTCGATGTAGAAAAGGTAGGAAAAACTATCAGGGTGATCCCCGATGGTGACCTGGGAGCGAGTGCTGTTTTCATATGGAATGCTGCATTTCAGTTTATTCTAAATTACGTCGATATTTGTCAGTACTGTTTTATTGCAAATTTAGAAAACTGATTGTACAATTTATTAATTATTGAAGAATAACAAGTGAAACTTTTGAATTTCATTGAATTATTTGAAAGTAATTGATTGCATTCCATTTTCCGATTTTGGTTAGAAATTAACTTATGGATGTCAATGGTTACAACTAATCTTTCATCAATAAGTCGTTCCTGGCCCAAAGCTATGTTACCTAATACCATGAGAAAAAAAAATATTTGGAACAAGATATTGTAGAGGATGCAAAAATCAACCATAAGAAGTTTAGAACCTTAGTGAATGATACTTTGTGCAACACTGTTTAAATTTAAAATAATGATTCTCGGGAAATAGGTCACATTAACACATATGCTTACTATTTTCGTCTTTGCGTACGTTTCGGTCTCATGACCATTGTCAGAAGACGTATTATGTCTAAAACGGGATTTCTTAAAGCTGACTCTATCAGCACAAAGCGTCCTTATCGCACCAATTTCAATTAAAAATTCCCACGTCGCCGAAGCGAATAATTGAAATAATAATAATAAACGAATAATGTGTTTCGATTATTCGTGTTTCTGTTCATTTCGGCGACGTGGGCATTTCTTATTGAAATTGGTGCGATAAGGACGCTTTGTGCTGATACAATTAGCTTTAAGAAAACCTGTTTTAGACATAATATGTCTTCTGATAGTCGTGAGTCTGAAACGTATGTAAAGAGGAAAATAGTTAGTGTGACTTATTTCCCGAGAATTTATATACAGTAGTTTAAATTAAATCAGATGAACTAAGCTACATCATACAACTTATAATCTACACTATTTTATTATCATATTAATTATATCATACCTCATCAGCAAGTCGTAATAACATCCTTAAGAACCTAGCTAAATGCATCTGTCTTGCAGATAACTCAGATCTTCCACTGTAATCTGTACGGTATAAAGCCATGGCACTATCAACTATTAGCAGGCAATACCTAAAAGTAATGGGAATAAAAACCATTAGAGTGTGAATTGCATTCAAAATCTGAATTTTTCACTTATAATGATTTGAACATACTATCACTTGGAAGTTATATATAGATTTCAATTCATTCAAACATACTCAAAATTTTGAACTCTACTTTGATTAGCTCTTATGGTCCATGCATAGTAGATTCTATAATATAATAAACATGAAAAGCATTTTTATTTTCACTTGATTTCAATTCATCCTCATTCACTTAATTACTGATTTGAAGATAATTTAAATTTGAATAAGTTTTACCTTGCTTCAGCCATCATACCGGCAGCAAAGAATAACAGTTCAGTTTGATGATCAGTATTATAAGCTCTTGCAACAGAAACATTGTCGAGTACTTCTTCACTAGCCATTTTATATCTTTCAGCAACAGCCACCAATCGTTCTGGCCTAAATGTTCCTTCAGTATCTATGTACAAACATTTTCCTTCTCCACCACCATTATCCATGGGTAACTGAAATGAAAATGCTAAATAGTTGATTTTCATATTCAATAATCGTTTCTTGAAGATAGTTGATAGGTTTCTCAAAAAAGTGAATTAAGTTATTATTGCATAATGAACAATACCTTATCCTTATAGACACCACTGGTTCTCTATTAAGATAATGTTATTTGCTTACCTGACATGTTACAGCCAGTGTATGGCAGATTTGAGTTTTACCAGATCTAAATTCTCCAAATATTTCAGTTATAGACCCAGTCTCTAATCCACCTCCTAAGAGTTTGTCTAATTCTTTGGACCCTGTTGTTATCATCACAATGTCTGCACGTTTTTGGTGAATTTCAGTGGCAGTTGTGAATCCCATAGGGACAAGTTTCCCAGCTTCTGCTAGCAATTTATTAACTTTGTCTTCTGAAATGCCTTTAACACTAAGCAATGACTTTCTGGGTGCAAATGCTATGGATGCAATAGTGTGAAAACCACCTTCCTCCAATTTTTTTAGGTCTGTTTTAGAAATGCCATTGATCTGGATATAGAATTAAAAATTAACAAAAATGATTTCATTCAATCCTAATTATATTTACTTCAAGCCTTGATAAGGGCTGTGGCAAACTCTCTGCTGCAATGTCTTCTTCCAATGAACCAGTGGAATTTATAGCACTCATGTTTTTTACTGATAAATACAATTTTCTTTATTCAAATAGAAATCACAAATCGATCAACAATAAATAAACAAAATAACCCAACAAACTGAACAAACCCAAACTCATAGAACCTTACCTTCTTATTACATTGAACAAGGTTAATACCATAGAATCGAACTATGCTCCAGAAACAATTTAATATTTAGGCTTCAACCATAGAGGTAATATATACATATTACCTAGAGGCACGGTCGTATATACAGATCTGGAAACTCGAGGCTGTTTCCTATGTGAGAAGTGAGTCCTCTAAGCGTCATCTGTTGCGTAGTACCAAAAGGGTGGCGCATAAGTCGAGGGATGTTCTCTGGCACGTATACGACCGTGTCTAGAGGTAATATATATCACCTCTATGGATTTAACTCGCGGATATTGAAGTATTTATGTGGATTATATGATGATCTATTAAAGCATTCGATGGAAGTACATTTATTTGAGATGTTCCGTGGTGCGCAAATGTGGTACCTCCCACCTATACATTTTCTATTATACTCCTAGCAGCGGGCGACTTAACTGTTGAAATCAAAGAGTTCTATATATAGAGGAGACAAGTCCTATACCTATAATATAACATTGGTTCTCGTGGGTTATCTGATCTTGTCGCACATCACGAGAAGCGCCATCTATTACGTACGCATGAAAGTAATCTTTGACATGCAGCGTCTGATATAAACCAAAGAGTATATAAACTGAAATAAAAACAATATAACATAACGAATAATCTTTTGAGTGTTACTGCTATACTTTTTTATTCTGTGTTTTGTTATTATATTATTATTATTTGATTATTTTAATTAATAGTCAAAATGGTGAGTAGTTGTAAATATTGTAAGAAAATAATAATTTAAGCCCAACCTGTTAAAGCAACAGAAAGATGGATGTGCGGAAAGTTGTAGCTGAAGAAAGAAAGCAACTTCAGCTACAACTTTCCGCACATCAATCTTTCTGTTGCTGTAAAATGTGAATGCACCTCTCTATATCTCGATTCTGAACATGAACAATTGAATTTGTTAACTACAGCTTCCCAGGCCTTGTTCTTTTCATCAACACTGACACTCTGACACCATCAGTTTGCTTGCATTCAATAATGTGCTTGTATTTATGCACAAGGCTTAAAAGCAGTTGCTTCTTTATTTCCGAATAATTAGGGGTACGGTTCTTCTTAACAAAATTTCTCTACGGAAATAAAAGTTTTCAGTAGAATTCACTGCGCTAATTGTGTATTCCACTTGTCTCCTCTATATATAGAACTCTTTGGTTGAAATATCAATTTCAATGTTCAATCTGAATTGGGCATCGGCGGTAGTGTCCGAGGAAGTATAGCGTTCGAAAATGCATTTTCTTTCCAGATTTCGAAACTTCTAGTGGCAGGGTTAGTTTTTTCATATTTTTAATACTACTACGTTAGTAGATTATTTGAGAATGATTGATGTTCCTTTTTTGTACACATTTGATTTGTCTTGTCCTTGAACACATGTATTATCATGATTAAACCATTGTAAATTTACAAACTTCGTTCTTCAACACAGTACGTTTTGTACATAATCATGATTACATTAAAAATGTAAATAAAAATCTTTAATTGAATTTTGATTTATCTCGTATTGAAACCAATCCATTATTACAAGTACTTCAACTCCAGGAACACTTATTTATACAACTATTTGTTTACTAATAGCTTTATTGACTACCTGGAACATTTGATACTTATTTCAGCTAAGAAGTACATGTACTTTCATATTCATTAGAATTAGCATAATGGGCGTCTTATTATTGGTTGTAATTTGTAGTTAAACCGTTTCCCAAATTTGACTGTTGAATTTACTTTACAAAAATCTTTGATAATTGGCTGCATTGCAGTTGAAATGTGCTTTATATAAGTTATAATTTTATCATGACATCTGGTTCGAAAGTAAATACTTGAACTCGTCTCTATTGTTAGTCGTTCATAGACTGTGATGAAATGTATTCGTATTTTTTGAGAGTTCTGCTAAATAGTGGATTCTTGATATATAAGTTATAACATTGTTGTGTTACAATTTCTATTTCATGTTTCTGTTCGTTTCGGCGACATTGGCGTTTTAAACGAAATTGGTGCCATAAGGACGCTTGGTGTTAATACAATTAGTTCTAAGTAATTATTGTTATTGAAATAATAAGTCTTCTGATGATGGTCGTGAGACCGAAACGTACTTAAAGACTAAAATATAAAACATAAGTGTTAATGTGACCTATTTCCCGAGAATTTATATATAATTCATACCTGGGTCAAGAATCTTTATTATAATTTTAATTGGAAAAAGGATGATAGTGTAAACTAAGTTATAAGAATTAGAAATATGATGTGAGCTTGTAGTCTTAGGTCACAGTTAGATTGGCATAATAAACAATTATAATCAAAGGTGAAGTGAAGTATAGACTCATGCTCTCAAAGCACCTACTTTGTTAATGTATGATTCGATGAAATTATATTACATGTTCTAACAGGTTATATCGTAAATCAACTAAAGACGACATGCAACAAAATGAACGTATTCGAAGTATAGCTTATTCCCCGCTTGGAGATGATATGTTTTCTTATATGTTCAGTAAATGTTGTTGCAAATAACATACCAACCTAGAATTGCCGCTCAGATATAATACATTGTTCCCCTATTTTTAGCAAAGTTGGATATTCTTAAATTAATACCCGAATCTTAAACCTATTCGCTTATTAACATCTGGACAATACGCGTTCCAACCAGTTACTATGCGTAATTTGCTGTTCAAGTATATTAACCCTAATATATAAATAATTTAGTTACGACAAAAATAAATCTCAACGCAATAGTGTGATAATGTATAACTAAATTGTGGAGAAACATCTAATGTCATTGGGGGCAAAATAACTTGCATTTGGATAAGTCAGAATACTACTGTATCAATATTTATATTTTTTTGTTGCATTTCATTTTAAAATGTTTCAATATACTGCTAGGGTTGTTACTTTCCCAACATATCTATTCAATAATATCAAGAATTCAAGATCGTAAGAAATAACCTATAAGTGTCGATCTAATTTAGTTATTAATCAATTTTTTAGAAATAAATTTGAATTCGTAGAATTCCTTTTTCATTAGACCGCACGTCAGCACGTCACAAAAGGATCGATTACAAAACAATAATCGCTGAAAAACACATAATCAATGAAACATTCGGTTAAAAAAGACGGTTTTATTAAATAATGTGTGAAAATATAAAAAAATCATAATTAATAATTTTGAGTCATTATAATAAGTTAGCTGCAAAAATAAATTTTGATATTAGAATTAAACTTACTTAATAGAGATACATCCAATATGAACCCAACTACATCGTAAATTTTTTTAACAAATTAATAACATATTTAAATATAACAATTAATACATACATGCACAGAAAAATATGAACGATATACCAGTTGTAAAAAGCACTGGGAATGTAAATTTTATTGTATATATTCACAATTATTTGGTTATTATTGGTAATAATGTAATATAAATATTATTTATTATAAATTTCCAACTCAGTCTTGTGCATACAAAAATTAAATTCATCACGATTTAAAATGCTCAACACAAAATGTCATGATAACAGATACAATAGTCGACTTTAAAAACTTCACAGCTTCTATTCATTTTACATCTTCCTTAAAAGCAATCAAGCGAAAATGTTACGTTATTGAACGAACAATATTCATGGTATTCATCATATAAAAAATTATTCAATAGATAGAGGCATTTCCAAAATTACTTTGATATTAAATAAATAAAATTATGAAATTAATGATCTAATATTTAAAACAATCTACCGTTCGTAAATATTTCCTCATTTATCCAAATCTCACGAAAATCATTCATAAATATAAACTATTTACAGGAAAGTTAGAACTACAGTTCATATAAAATGTAATAGAGAATTCATCGAAATCAAAATATTGCGCCAGTATTGCTTGAAGTCGATCGCAACATTTTCATAGATCTAAGCACCAAAATAATAAAAAAACATGTAGTCAAACCAATATTCCTAACTGCAACTCCAGGAAGATCTAACATAAATATATTCTATAACATCAGTAAAATGTTAGAAAAACGATTTCACAGTATTTACTCATACTAATATCAGTTCTAAATTACATGAAAACAATCGAAACAAATAATGTATGTGAAAACTCAAGTGTTTTTATTTTTATCATTAGCTGATTGTAGAAATTCAAAAATATTGGATCACTTAATTAAAGCATTTCTATCAATTTTGAGAACAGAATGCATTTAAATAGCAAACTTTCAGCTAGATTCAGGCACAAATATTTCTATATCTTGTTTTTTGTTCTGAACTTTCATAGCTTTCCTCTTTTCTTCTATCAATTTTCTCCGTTCGGCCTCTCTTTGTTTCCGTGCTTCCTCAGTAGCAGTATTTACTTTTGAGCGCGGTACCACCTTTTTTACTCTGTTCCCATTGCAGGCTGGCTTTTTAATTTCTGGCTCTGACTGTAAAGAACAAGAATATTGTGAATGAGTTTTGCTTTTAAGCAGCAACCTATAATTAACTCCACTTTGTTGAGGCCTTTCTATATTTGTTTCACAAATAAATAAAATTTAAATATTAAATAAGGAAAGCAGCATTATTCTAAAATTAAAAACTTGGATATGAGGAGGCCTTCACATAGAAAATGTAGATAACAACCTCTTTTATTCCAGACATTACAGAATATCAGGCCAGAACACACCAAAAAATAATAGCTCATATGAGATCCTGATTTACAGATTATCTATTAATATTCGCCGATAACTTACCTCTTTCCAATTATTGCTTTTGAGTTTTCCTATTTCCCTAAATAAAGCATCTACTTGATCAACTTGGAGCATAACCATATCCCAGAAACCTTGCAAATCTTCATTAGTTGTTGGGAATGCTTGCCCCTCGACCTGGTAAAAGAACATTGCCTTAGACACAATAGATAGGTACATATACAGAGCAGTGCTGGGACGTGGGTGGACAATATAAAGCTTTGTACACCAAATGTAGTTTGTGCAGTGACTGTCACAGGTATGTTAGAAAAAGACATTAAAAGAGATTAAAGTGAATTGGGTAGCATAAACTTGAAGTATTTATTTATTGCAAGTCCTAGTTGTATGAACAACTTATTTGAATGATATAAAAAATGCTTCTCCTTTGGAAGAAAGAATATACAATTCTTGCAAATCGTTATTCGTTCTATGCACAGGAATATATGAATGCCTTTTTGGTTGCTCCTGTACCAACGTAATCTGTCAACAATAATCACTCCGTCAGTGGTGATCTATATTTATTCGTAGATTAACGATGAGCAAAAAAATGTTAGAAATTAATTGATAAATTAGTGAAAAACGAGTGCAGAGATGAAGTGATTACAAGGATATAATAAATAAAACACCGTATGGCGTATGCATTTATTAATTTAACGTCGATATTAGTACCTTTACCAAAGACTGTTATTTAAAATTTCTTACAGCATATATTATATATAATATATATTATATCTTTCGAGTATATTTGAAAAAATGTTTACCAAAAAGTGTCGGTACAGACATCGTTCGCCCCACTACTGCATACTACACTTTTGAAACCTGAAACCATAGATAACTCTACTACCGTAGAATGAAATGTCTTATGGAAGGGACCAACACTGTCATGGCCGGCGAAAGTATTTTCGCTTCCAAAACACAGGTGGGCGCGTCAAGCGTCCGAAATTAATAGAAATTATAATGCGCATGCGATTGTTATTGTTTTTCAATAGTAGCCATGTTTAATTCATTTGTGATTTAGTTTCCATAACGACTTGTTGCTTGCTATCATACACGCTATTTCTACAATATTATATATATTATATATATATAGCTAATCATGTACAGGTAAACTATAGGTGAATTGACACTCTTTCAGGTTTTCATGCTGCAAGGTATTGAGGGAAAATGGAAACAACCAATTATGTATCAATTTATTAAAGGAGCAGCAAAAACTGAAACCATTAAATGTTCAATTCAAAACATTGTACGATCTTGCAGGGATATTGGTTTCAATGTGGTGGCCACAATTTGCGATCAAGGTACAAATAATGTCAGTACGATAAACAAATTAGTGAAGGAAACGAAAGAGTATGCAAGAGGAGGGAAAGAATTATATGACTTCATATTTGAAGTCGATGGACAACAAATTATTCCATTGTATGTTCCACCACATTTACTGAAAGGTGTGTGAAACAACCTCCTAACAAATACCGTTCATTACACGCTAAACGGAACTGCAAAAAAAGCTAAATGGCAACTGGATGATGTTAGTGGATACTTGAGAGCAATGCCAAAATTGATTGAGTTTCATGTAACTCCTGATAAAGTGAAGAAAACGAAGGTATCAATATGTGCTCAAGTTTTGAGTAGAACTGTTGCATCGACTATTAACCTTAAGGCAATTAATGGTAAGTTTAATTTGTGTCATATTATATAAAATAAGTGTATATCTAAATCTTCAAATTGCAGAACAACCCATTGTAATTAGTCTCGATATTTAATTGTATTTATATGTATATTTTAGGTATTTTTGTTTTAACCCATTGTAATTAGTCCCGATATTTAATTGTATTTATATGTATATTTTATGTATTTTGTTTTAACCCATTGTTATTAGACACGATATTTAATTGTATTTATATGTATTTTTGTTTTAACCCATTGCCATTAGTCTCAATATTTAATTATATTATTATATTATATATAGTCATTTCTATTGTTTTTGATGTTTAATTGTATTTATATGTATATTTTATATATTTCTGTTCTAACTCTGTTGTTGAATAAAAACTATTGGTAAAAACTATCGACTTTCATTTCCTACTTAAATTGTAAGAAAACAAAATTTGCATTCATGTGCTGTGTAACTTCGAATTTCCCTCCAAACCATCATTTAGTACGCTTCCAATCCTCACGCGGCGTTCTTGTCGAGGTTTCGGTACCTAACACGAAACATTTCATTCTACGGCAACGAGGTCTATACCTCGTTGTTCTACGGTAGTAGTTATCTATGCCTGAAACACAGCCGACAAAGTTGGCTGCGCCTGAAGGCAGTAGTCGGATATTGTGAGAGCATATCCGCTTTAGACGAAGACAACGCATAATACAGACTGTCTCTAGTGGGAGTACATAGTTCGTTAGTATACCTTCTACTACGAAATAAATGCTATTGTACCTTTCATCTTTTCTGACCGAAAAGTAACTATTACAAATCAAACAAAAAATAACTTCGAAATACCTAATGAAAGAACTAAAAATGAATCTTTAAAAAAGAAAACGAAATTTGCAACAATTAAATGCTCAAAACGACATCCTTTGTTAGCAAGACAATATCCCAACAGATAAAAAAACTTTGCGGCTTATATTCTAACACTAGCATAATCTCGTATCTAATGCTTTATAATATAAATGCTAATGTATATAAATTGGAATTACCGTCAGTTCATATATTAAAGAGAAAAATAGAGCTTACCTGTGTAAGGTTGTTAGTACAAAGTCCTTTGAACTGTTGCATTTTCTGTGAGACCAGGAGCCTAGCTTTCCCAGAAGCTGCCCGAAGTATTCCTATGACATCTTCAGATAAATCCGTACTGGTATTCAGTTCATTCTCTACACCATCGGCTAACTGCAATAACCTAACTGCTTCGTCTTCCAACACTTTCATGAAGTAGTGGCCGTCCTTCTCTTCTGAAGAAACAGAAAACTCTTGCACTGTTATTGTGTACATAAGACTCAAAAATTTTGTTGTTAAAAAATCCAATGTTGTTTTTAAAAACCTCGAAAATAAAATGAAATCGGATGTTACGAGCATCCCGAATGATTACAATGGCATGTTTGGATGAAAATAATTCCCGAAATAGTCACATTTGTGATAAATATAATAAAATCAAGTGTAAAATTACATTAGTATTGAATGAATAATGTCACTCATGTCTGAATGACATAGTTGACAGTTAATCTATTGAATGAATAAATAAATACTAATCTCTATAGACTTTATATTATTGTTTTGTCAGGGGTAACTTGATAAGTGATTATTATCAATATTTTTTTAGAGATATGAAAAATGCTAGTCCCAATTTAAAATGTAAGTACAAAACTCGAGTCGTATCTTAAAAAAAAAATCGACAACTAATGTGATCATTGAATATAATTAGGTAAGTACTACTGATTATTGATAATCCCCCCCAAATCTCCAATATGAACGAAATAGAGTAAATTTCAATGACATTAGTTCGATGAGTATACTTATGTACGTTAGTTTGCCATGAAAATTAACTAAATTACTAACTTCCCTCACTCTACTTTTGTTAATTGAAAATTTCCCTTTCGGGCTCTTCTGCAGGTTAAATGTATAATTGTTAATCTTCATATATTTACTAGACCTCTCCCGCGGAAACAACTAACAACCGCAGGAAGAATAATATTTGCAACATATTATTGTACTGATACAAAGCTTATCACTGTGCTATCTATGGATAGCTTTGTCCCAGCTAGTCTCAGTGGAGTAAGTAACCAGAGCTCTTTGGGGTAGAATGAATAGTATTATATTTGCAGGCTTTAATTGCAAAAAAAAATTCTTGGTTACTTCTTGGCTAATTAAATAAATTACACTTCCAAGCAAATAAACATGGAATTTCCTAATAATTAATTTATTGCTCGTTATTGTAGAGTAAGAAGAATTATTGAATATAATCAACAATAACAAGGATCACAAGAGCAGAAGGAAAAGAAAAAAACTGCTAAAACAAGCAAAACTTTTCACCGAATGATAAATCTTAAATAAGGAGTTGAGGGTGAGCAATCCTGCGGTAGCAAACAATCTACAGTCTATGGACTATGCAAGCACCCCGCGGCACACCAGAAGTCACTTCGTGAACTGTATTATATCAGCCAGAACGGTCTCCGCTATACAATCAATACAAAAAGGTACTGTATCATACAGTTGTAAATTTAATAATGGTTTTTCTTTAGCTGTGATTAAACCTTTACACAAAAAACTTTGGAAACTTCAGACCCATAAGCCTATTAACATGCTTCTCAAAAATATTTGAAATTGCAATGGCTCGAAGGAAAGTATCCTTCGAAAACTTCAACATGTTTTCCGCTCATCAACATGGATATATGAAAAAAAGATCAGTTGAAATAGCTCTGGTTCACTTCAGCAGCTTAGTTCTAGAAGTTTTGGAGACTGGAGACTTGTCATGTGGAGTCTTTCTGGACCTATTCAAGGCCTTTGACTGCATTGACCATGATTTGCTATTACATAAACTCTATAAATATGGAGTACAAGGAAAGGGATATGACTGGTTAGAGTCATACTTGAAAAAAAGACAACAACTCGTGGAACTCAAGCATGAACATGGTACAGTGGGGTCGGAGGTTTTGGAGACTTCTGTGGAGGTACCACAGGGGAGTATGCTTGGCCCCATATTCTTCATTATATTTGTGAATGATATACCGAACACAGTAACTGATAAATCTACCACTAACTTAATAAATTATGCAGATGATTCAAAATTTTTTAATATCAGGCTCAGATTTTAAAGATATTATGGAATTAGGCAGTCAAATGCTAGAAAGAACAAAAAATATTTTGAGGAAAATAGGCTTGTTCTGAACAACGACAAAACAAATTGTATACTTTTCAAGGTAAATAACAGCGTTGAGACCCCCAACAACATTCATTTCGGTAACAGCAAAGTAGCCTGCGAATCCACAGTTGAATTTTTAGGAGTACACGTAAACGAAACTATGGACTGGGCAGGACACATAGACAATTTGTGTAAGAGATTGTCATCAATAATATATGCACTGAGAGTTCTGAAAAAACATATTGATCATGGTGCACTTATGATGGTTTATTATGGAAGCTTTTACTCAGCCGTCAAGTTTGGAGTATCCATTTGGGGTTGCAGCTCGGACTTAAAGAGTTTTTTTATGTCAAAAAAAATCTATTAAACTCATTCTCAACATGAAAATAACAGACACATGCAGAGGGGTCTTTGGAGCCAATAAATTACTGACAGTACCGGGTTTTTATATTTATGAATGTATACAATTTTTAACTAAACAACCTAAGATTTTCGAAGCTTTTAAAAAAAATCACACATACGAAACCAGACATAAAGACAATTTTGATTATCCACTGCACAAAAAAGCACTCTATGAAAAGAACACACTATAAGGCAATGAAATTCTATAATAAACTTCCATATGAAATGAAGAGCATTGAAGCTGCAGGTAGGTGCCTTCCTGAAATTTTGTAGAACCTTTTTATGCAACTCAGAGCATTATACCCTGGAAGAATTTCTGCAGGAGTAATACTTGACTGTGGATCCATTGTTCCTATTGATGTATTTTATATTCATATTGATTTTATATTTTTATTGATCTTTTCGAAATGTTTTTACTTGACGTATTTTTTAGACTGTGTATATATAGAATGTGTTTATGTAGGTTGTATGTAGACTACTCTACTGAAATAAAATATCTCTCTCTCTCTCTCTTTTTGGTATGGATCACAGGTTATATTTTGCTCGCTTGCTTATTTAATTCGAACAACGGGATTCAACTGCTCCCCCGACTGATTGAAGCCACAAAAAGGAGAACTGTATAAAGGTGTCCGAAAGTGGGTAATTGACAATGAAGCTAGCTTTATTTCATCACAAACCATGTTAAATTTTGATATGAACAAAAACAATTAAAACGCCTAATTTCCATTTTTTTTCCAAATTTTGCTGTAAAAACAAATTTTCATTTGAAAATAATAAATTCCTTTGTTCTATTAATAAACTTAAACTACTAATTAAGCATTTTGTTCCCCAATGAAAATGTTAAAATAAACGGTTTTTCCTTCCTCCTAAAAAGTTTTCAAAGAGGCTTTGGAGGTTTTGCGAGTAAGCGATATGTTACTGTGTTTGCTGGGTTGAGCAGAAGAAGTTGATAAGAAAGTAAATGCTCGACAAGTTGTTTGAAAACTGTCTTTGACTGAAGATCAACGATTATAAAAAAAATAATTATCTAAAAAAAGTTTTACCTAGATTTAGTACAATCACAGGTAATTGTACGTATTTTCATCCTCATTAACACGGATTTGCCAATATTCATTTAAACTATAGAATTGCCAAATACCAAGCTTACCGTATTCTTCGTTAGCAGGGATCACTTTGATGTATACCGTATTATCAGTCAGCGGTACAACCTTCTCTGTCTCTTCCGAATGACCATTCTCTTTGATTTCATCTTTCAATGTAGGAACTGTATTACTCTTTTGCATGTAGTTCTCATTGGTACGTCTCGGATTAACTATGGGCAATTGAGCCCTAAATTCTGGCCTAAGATGCCTCATAACTGGCAATGCGGGGCTACTGGAACTCTGTTTCATGGATGGTATATCAGCACCATCATCGAGCAATTTATCAGACATAGACTTAGAATGTTTATCACTAACATTATTCGGCTTTAATTCGCATTCGGATAATCTGGTTTTTTGACGTTTACTGACGAAGAAACCTTGAGCGAGGGCACCTGGACCATACAACCGTTCGATCCTCTGTTGAATGAAAGATTTAGTTTCTGCACCGTTCGTAGCCTCATGAGGCGATGACTCATATGAGAAAAGTTTGTCTCCATTTGTAGCATGAAGGGTTTTACTTTCAAAAGTTATACATTTGTTGGTGAGTCCATTTTCAAAACATGCATCTACTGTGTCTTTCGTAAAGTAATTTGATGTAAATTGTGATTCTCCTGAGATGTACGACTTTATGGTTTTAGTTGAACTAAAATATTGCTGATGGTGATGTTGCGAGTTTGAAGTGGTGTCAGTCATGATTGGACTTTTGCTCTTCACTTTTAGGGGCAATGGAACTAAATTAGGCGGAGACAGCAGGTTGTTGTGTATGGAGTAAGATAGATTAGTTTTTGTTACCAAATTATCGTTATCAGACCGATGTGGTGAAGCATCTCTTGATCGGGCTAGTCGAATGGGATCGTAGTTCGTGGTAGTGGAATATCCGTTCACCGTGCATGCAAGGCTTAAATATGAAGGTAAATGAGGTTCTGGTATGGGTGTTAGAATACTGGCACTACGTAATGTCCCACCAGAAGAAATTTCAGACCAATCTGAAACAGAAAAAAAAGTAAATATGTACGTGAAAAATTGTCTTTTTATCCAAAATGGTCCGTACAGATGTATAACAAAAAAATCATTTTTCAAAATTAATTCGTTACACCAAAAAAAGCCCCAATAGTAACACCAGAAATGTCCAACTTAGTACCACAGGTTGAGACTCAGTGGTGGGAGAGGTATATAAATTCCACCTTGTGTCGTCAGAGGGACGCGAACCACAGGTTGGGAATCGCTGGTCTAACTAAGGTCAAACGAATTCACTAATTTCTCAAGTAAAACAATAAGCTCAATTCATTAAGGAGGCCAAAGACATTAAACTTGACGCAGGTACAAAATTGGTTTAATTTGATGTCCCATCTTTTTCCATATCATACTTTGAGTGTAGCTACCGTAACGTCGCGCTAGACTGATGGCACTAATCACGAAATCAGTCAAATGTGGAAATGTGTGATGCGGTTATTCGACAACGAATCTTCACTTCCACTAATAATTTCAGGAGAATTTCCCAGTAAGATACTGCAAAGCCAACCAATCTTTTTTGATTGTTCAAAATATACTGAAGGTGGAAACTTAGTTACTGATATACGTATTTACGTTTAATGTAATTATGATTTTATATTATTGTATTGCCCACAGTGTCCATAACCTCATTGTTTATTACCTACTGAACCAATACACAAAAACCAAAAAATAGGACTCACTACAACATGGTTATATTTCTACATCTACACCTACACTTTGTGTTATACGTCATCACCTAATTAATAATACAGTTTCTTTTTTTTAAATACAATTACATACCTACCTTCACCATATTGCACGAGGTTCATATGAACTGACGGCCACGTAAAATTTGGTGTAGGTTTAGAACTAGTTTATCGTGATCTAATTATCATAACAATTTTTGTATTAGTACCATTAAAGTGAGTAACTTAATTACAATCACTATAATTGCATGATTATTCCCATAGAAATGCTGTTAACTGTTACAGCCAGCTGTATAGTTGTGGTATTAATAGGGAAACGTTGAACTCTGCAGAAGTTACTGGAAAGAGGATTCGCAGAACGAGAACTGAAATTGAGAAAATAACATTTTTGTTGTACCGAAACGTTACTTTATGTCCAAAGCAACTTCAATCAATCGCTCGATCAATAGGTATGTTTGTTTGTGTTGCTAGAGATGCATAGAGTAAGTTTAGTAGAAAAACGTCCGTTCGTTTGTGTCGATCATTTGATCTAATTGTGTTCATTTGTTAACGAATTCAAAAATGTCAACAGCTTCACAAGATCCTGTCTATATGAGGTTTGATGACTCGCAAACCATAGGAACACCAGAATCGACTTCTTATTATCAATATTTAATCTTATGTTAGCTAACAAACAAATAATTTACCACAAGGATGAAGTAATTATGATATTCAACTCATTTCAAAAAGTAAACTTACAATTCTTCTGAAGATTTTGGTATATATTAGAGACTAGAAATTCGTTTGAAAGAATTTAAAATTTATCACGACTAAGTCTGAAACGCATTTTGCGTTCTTGTTCGTTATACATGGATATGACCTAAGATATGGATATAGAGACAGTTGAAAGAAACATTTGTTATTGTTTCATGCAATACTCTTACTTCAAAATAATTTTCAATACAATTTCTATTAGCTAAAATGGCTTCTTAGATCTCCAAATCATCTATTTCTTCATCTTCAGATGAACTAGAAGAGAATAATGTATCATCTGTTGCAAGGCAAAAAATAGCATTTTTGATATTTTTATTTGTGTAAGTTTTTGAAAATTTTCTAGGCTATGTTGACTGTGTCGAAAAGTGTTTGTTTGTAGTCATTCTTCTTTGCTAATCTAAGCTACTACTATCTGCTTTGTGATGACATTAACTGATTTGATCAGCTTGCTCTATGCATTAGCAAGGACACAAATGAACAGACCTAATGACTCTTGAAAATATGGAATAATAATACCATCATGTATTGTCATAGATTCCTGAAGGGCAGCTTTTATATCACTTTTGCAAATTTTTACCACAACGAAAAAATAAAAGTACTATGAGTTTACTACTCACATATGTACCGAGTTTATATCTGTGAAATTTTTTACTATTAGATATATTAATAATCATTAGACAAAGTACATAAAATTCAGCTATAAACGAAATGATGGTCGATCTGAGTGAATATTTTAAAAATTGTTAAATTCCAACCATAGAACAATACAGTGGCAGCTAGAGTTGGTGTCACCAATCCCCCTCACTTCAATTATATGAAAATGTATATTTTTTTACCCCAATAGTATTTTTGACACAACGAATAAACCCCAATTGAGAGCTGTTTTCTTATTCGGTAAATATTCTAAATATTTGTATTCAACCTATCAATGCTGATCGACCATCAATCTTAAGTCAATCTTATGATGCTATGACTAGCGAAGTTTAAACTTAAATGATGCAGCAAAAATTATATTGCTGCAATTATTAAAAGGATAGTGGAATTGTGTTGAATTTTCTTTTTGTAAAATTATCTAAATTGTTACTTTCTCTTATGGTAAAATGCCACTCTTAGTCGAAGTTTGAATTACCTCTTTGCTACAGAAAACAATTTCGTAAAATTCATTGGATATACTCGATCTATATACTTATGGTTTCGTCGATTGCGTGGTGTGAAATCATTCTAAAACCTTCCAAAGTTGGAGAATTAAACTAAGATTTACAGAAAAACCTGCAGCATTTAATTTTTTAGCTTCCAACTTGGCAGTGTTGAGAAACATTTTGTCAGCAATTTTGATTCCTCGAAATCATCAATTCTGTTATTATCAAATCCTACCATTTGAGCAATGTTTCATAGCTGAAATGTGTTGATTACAAGAATATCTATCTCTCTCTCCAATATTATGTAGAATGGTTTACTAATAGCTGAATTTTATATTTGAAATATGGCCTGAAGATGTTGCAATACATTAAAACTTGAAGAACGTTAGATAAAAATACAAATGACAGTTAATAATCACTTTCTATCACAAATAACGCCGTAGAATCATTCACCTCATGTTTCAAACATTAATTTGAACACTCGAATGTTCAATTACTTCTAGGCAAGCTATTTTACTATTGCATAATAGATTTTTGTTCGGATTCAATCTTTTTGAATAGTTTACCTAACCTTTTGCCACTTTTCTTCTTAAAATCAAATGGGATCTACATATTGAAGCTTAACACTTAATTCTCATAGTAGGATCAAAATATGTCCGTACCAACTAAATGTATAAAACTATATGATTCTATATGATTCATTTTTCAAATCATATTTCACGGTGCTATTTATAAAATCTCTGCATGTAATAATAAGTCGACTCTTGGAATGGGACTGCTTTCTTACTATTTACAAATTTTCACTCCGTAATCTGTGAAATGAGTGTCTGTGACAATACCCACCAAAATATATCTCAAATGATTATTTGATCTCAGAAACGTTACCAAATAGGTGTGATGCAACATAATAATTAAGTGTATACTTATTATGTAGATGTAGAAAGTTCTACATTATTCATTCTGGTTAAAAGTTAAATCAAACACAAACTGAAATGAAAACAATTAAAATCAACTCATCATAAACCACGTGTTGATAATGGTGGGCAGGGAGGTATTATCTCTTGCATTCGTTTCGTATTTTTAAACAGACGTTAATAAAGGAGCGGCGCCTATTGTTTTCTATGAATCGACGTTCAAAATTGGGAGCGACAGTAACAAAAAAGACAAGTCCAAATCGAAATCACAGGTGTGGAACATTCATTAAATTAACGTGTAGACAATATTATATTCGAATAGAATCTGGATTGCGACTTTGAATAAATGGAAGATTATTGCAAATACTGAAAAAGAAAAGTAAAGAAATATCTATGAATTCTTGAAGCTATTCAACTAGTATCTCTTGAAAAATATTCAACTCGACATGATTTCAAGCGCAGATGAACTGAGAATAACGGAAGAGGATGTAGAACTTTAGAGATCACAAGTGCCTCAGTGCCTGTCGCGTTGTTGGGAGGGACAGATAAGTTCAGAACGAAAATTGTAAAAGATGATCCATGTACACTTATACTTTGACTACTACGAACTCACTTGATAGAACCGATAAAGTGGATGAAATTACCTGAAAAACAGAAGAGTACCCTGACTGGGATTGACTTTCCTAACGGTTTTTCATTAATTAGCCAAAACTAGAAGGAAAGAAAAATGGGTTGAAATAAGCTGTATAGTGTCAAATTTAGAGTATGCTGACAATCACCAAAAGAAATAAAGGCGGGAGCATGCATCTGTTGAAAATTTTATGTTTTTTTGTTTTTCAGAAGAAGGATTCAATGCCTATATGATTAGGGCTTATACGTGGAAAAAAGCATTGGAAAGTTTCTTGATCCAACGAAGGTCTCCACATCAAGATGCACGCGATAAGCACAAGAAAGGATCAAACAAAATTATCCAAACAATATTTTGGAAAAATGCTGCACCATTCTTCTCTTATACATAATCAATTGCAGACGTATGGTACGTCAGGAGACCTATGAAGAATGGCGGTATTTGTTGATTCTGTTGACAAATAAATAAATCTACCTAACCCATAATTACATGCATGGTACATATGATAGGAAGCACAGAAAATATTAAACCATTGTAACTTCACAAAATTTCAAGATTCTCCAATATAACATGCAATTCCAGAAGGATAATTTATGGATCTACTATATAATTACTTTACTCTCATAAATGCCTCTTGCGTATTATCAAATATGAAACCACTTATTGAATACAATACATAATTTGAATATCTTAAACAGATTTATCGGATGAAGGTTTTTCCTTCTCTAATACCCGCTGAAAAAAATTTTGGAACAAAACCTCAAGTTCATGAAACTCTACAGTTTTGTTTTTCATTTGTTTTTCTACAAGGAGAATTCGACAAGACTAGTCACATACGTTCCAATTTACCAAAAGACTAAATATTTTGAAACCTAACGCCATGCTTTATAGCTTTATCGCTTTTGTCTTCATTTAATTTGTACAGTAATTTGATAAATAATTATGATAAAACGTTAGTGATTCGACAATTATCTTGTCATTCTCAAACTCGTACTCAAGCTATTTATAAAATCGTTAAAAACATTCATAGAACAAAAATCCTTTCACCATAGTATTTTTCATCGAATTTTAAGCAACTTTGAAAAAATCCGTCTCTCTTTGTATGTCCGTGACGAAATGCTTGTCTACAAGATAACTCAAAAACGAAAGGTCATCTCATATTCAACTTTTGAACAAAAAAATCGTTTGCTGTTCGACAACGAACCCTATTGTTTTTCGGGGAAATCGGTAAAAAGCACAACTTTTTCTGAAGAGTTGAAAATTAAAAAAAATCATAACTTCCAAAGTATACATTGAATCGATTCAAAACTGTGACAGTAAATTCAAGTTAATTTAAAACTGCTTTCACTCAAATTTCAACAAAATCGTTCAACAACAAATATGTAAACTTAAATTTACACCGTACTTTAAATGTTTATAGCAAACAGCAATGAACCAAAGGCATGGTCTAGGGTCTAGGATAGTCGGTCGCAGTCAATAGGCTCGGGTTTGATTCCCAGAAACGGAAAATTTGTTTTTGTAATAACATTTTCTTAAAACCTGATTAATTTGAATATTATTTAGTTGTGTAAAAATAATCAAATAAATAATTTATTTCATTATCTTTACACATATGAGGAGTATGAAACAATTATTTAAAAATCAGTAACCAAACCAAATGATTTGCTAAGAGTAACTTTTATATATTCTCCAAGCAGCAATACTAGTTTTTTATATACTTATTTATTCTCTGGAAACCAATTAACAATTTGTTACAATGATTTGTGATAAAATGTAAAATATCTTTCTCGTATTGAGTGTTCTTTAAGAAGTTTGTATTCTTGAAGTTATTATTTCTGTTTTGCTATTAATTGTTGAGCCCTTTTAAGGGGTAATGTATATTATTTAGATATTCAAATAAGTGTTCTCCTATTTGAGAATAAATTCAGTAAAGCCAAAATAGTGTGTGGAACGTTCGGGGACGCCATTCTATATAAATTGCAGATCATGTTAATGACACATACATATAAATATGAGTATACTACAGCATGCTCAATTGTTCAAAGATGCATTTTGGCAATTCAAACAATCGTATTCATGTACAAAGCAATTGCATGGCATTGGCGAAAAATAACATTAACATTTCATGATTTAAAATATCGATAAATCTAATAGAACTAAACAATTCTGGCAATGAAAATATACTTGGATACCAAATTAATTCGTTCATAAAGATACTACCACAGTTGCAAGCAAGCAATAGAAACATCAACTATCTACCAACAAATTACAAGATGTTCCTTAAAGTCTACCTGATAGATCAACGGAAGCTTCGACGTCCAGGGAACAAGTCCCAATGGAGTCCACGGAGCGATCCATCACCGTCCCTGGAGTAATTTCATGGGGATTGTTATTCGAAGGTGTGACGCTACCACATGGAGTAGAATCAGAACATGACTGCACCTCGGAGCTACTGACACAGCTGCTACTTGGGAACTCACCCAGGGATTCTTCCTGGGGCCTTTTTCTTAGCGAAGAGTTTCTACGCACCACAGAACGTCTGGCAGAAAATGAAGTTCGTCTTGCTTGTAAAGGAGATTGCGAGTGGGACAAGGGGGTATTCAGGGGAAGGGAGCAGGGACGTCGCGCAGGTACCGGTGAGGTAGGAATCCTGGTGACTCCCAATAGCAAGACAGTAGATCGATCTTCTGGTAGGTCACTAAATTCAAACGACATCGTCAGTCGAGAATCAAATATACGGGGGGTGCACCTCAATGAAGCAGCGTGTCAAAATGTAAGCAACATCAAAGGAAAATGAGAAGATAAATATGTGCAGAGTCGGTTTCGTGCAAAAGCGTGACATACAACATAGCATTAGTATAAAAGCACTAAACCAAATACCTAAATCAAATATATGTAGATAGAAATATTGTTGTTGACGTGTAAACAGAAACAAGCGCAATTTATTCACTTCGGAAACTTATTTTATGATTCACAGATTTGCACTTGGAAACACTTCTCAAACCGGTGAAGTGCAGTGGTACCATAGATTAAATAACTGTAACACTTTCATCAATGATGGTATATAATTAAGGTCATGCAAAGCTGAAGAATTGAAAGGTCATTAAATTATTTAGGAGGATGAATTGAACAAGTATTTTTTTACCATAAACTGTGATAATAATTATATTAATCACAAAAACATCTTGAACATCACAGCCCCGTGAATATCGATGATTCTTCACTTTAAAAAGTATAGTCAGAAAGGACAATAGCCACTTTGTAATTATTTACGGCATAGATTTACACCAACTGTTAAATTCGCTCCAATTTACAACTTAGCCGAACCGGACACGATCGTTTAGAACGCGGAGATCGTGCACAATTTCCTTTCATTAATTTAATTACGACAACAAATCCAATTAAGTTTATCTATTATTTGTTATCAATTATTATTGTGTTCAAATCGAAAGCATTGTATGTAACAAATGTAGTGCTGCAGTGGATATAAAATAATTGAAGAGAATAATGAATTTCTGATGCTACCTATATCCTAGTAAATAGTTATTTTGCTCCGGTACGCTCTGCACTGACAGTGGATGAGTGATGAATTATCCAGTAATCACTTTGTATATTGTTTCTAAATTTACCGCTACCTCAAACTTATTACATATTGAACAGCGAGACGAAGGGAGTTCATTAGAAAATATGTATTCTAGAAGGGACTATTTACTAACTATTAAGGGAAAACTGACAATCAATAATCCCTTCTTGAACTGAAAATTGTACTAGACGAAATCAACACTATATGCGGGATGTTTGGAACTTTGTTTTGACGTGACAACGTCTTATAATTCGATGGAGCCGGCTGCACTCACGAGAAAACATGACTCATGAGGCGTTCCATTTAAGCATGCGGCGTTACCTCGCTCTAAGGCGTTCCATTTAAGGCTTGAAGTGCAAGTGAGAGCGTCTCCTACTTGAGTGAGCGATGCGTCCGCGTGGACAGCTGCTATACAAAATAATACATTTACATGTTTTCGTCAAGTATGAAGTGTAGTGAAAAGTGAATGTGGTGTCAATTGTTTATAGCAACGATAATTGCGGCGATAAAGGTAATGATTCTTTCGATATTAAGTATATGTTCAGTGATATATTGTCGAATATTCGTGCTTTCATCATTAAAATAAATAGCATCGGTCCGCTAGTGCAGCGATTGTAGGTTATGCTATAATTGACAAAACTATAACAATAAGTTAACAGAACTATTTCACGATGAGTAAAAAATCAATTGCTTTACTATTCGATCGAAATAATTATCGAGCGTAGCTATGATTTCAAAAAATTGAAACATAAATGTTAAATCTTCCACATATCATAACATCGTGTCTGAAATGACAGGTTGGACCAGCCAGCCGTCCATTCCATCAGTATTTTCTTATGACGTTGTCACGTTCAACTATCGTCAGTAAACCGACTTTACAGACAACCGATTTTTTGGAAATGAACTTAGTTCTATATTGTATCTTTGGGATAGATAATTGATACGGAATTTCGCTTAACCGTTTCAAAATATATTATCACACATTTATAGTCGAGGAAAAAAACGCCAAAGTAAAAAAAATATGGCAGAATCGTGTTCAGCGACCCCAAAACCCCCCGAGATACGAATTTGGTTGCATTTCAGAGCACATTAAAAAACAATCCATAGAGATGACCTAGTGATCTATACTAGGCGACTATTGAGGGTCATGGTCACAACCTGCACCCTCAAAAGAACCTCCCTAACAAGTTTCATCCCATTCAAAAAGATAATTTCACCAATTCCCTGGAGACGACGATAGTACCAGGATGCCCAGTGCCCCAGGTGCGTGGGGCGAATCTAGTACCGGAATCGTGTTCAGCGACCCCTAAAATCCCCGAGATACGTATTTGGTACAATTTCAGAGCATATTAAAAACAATCCATGGTCATCAGGGTATTCGGACCACCAGGTTAATATTGAGTCTTGTGGTCATGACCGGCAACCTCAAGAGAACCTCCCCAATAAGTTTCACTCCATTGCAGAAGATATTTTCTCGAATTCTCTGGATACGACGATAGTACCAGGATGTCTTGAGCCAAACATGCGTCGTAGTTTAAATCTGGCACCGCAATCGTGATCAGCAACCTCAAAAACCGCCTAGAAAGAAATTCTGGCTATATTTGGCCTTTTTTCCAACATTTTTAATATTATCTTCTGAATATTCATTCAAAAAGATGCATTTTCCTCTATAGAGATGCTAAAATGCATATCATGAAGAAATAAACTGGTAACTTTTCTTAAATGACTTCTAGAATCGATTAAAAAAAATCATAAGAATCGGTTCTGTCGATTTTTTTTTCGACCTTTTCTGCTTTATTTCCTCGACTAGATATTCTACAATAAATTCGTCATTTTAGTGTAGAAATATAACCATAGATAAAAGTATCACTAAATTACAATCTCGGTCGTATATACAGGTCTGGAATCTCGAAGCTGTTTCGTATGTGAGAAGTTATGGGGTTTTCTGATATTAAATCAATCCCATAATAATTAAAACTCCTCGTAAAAATGAAGTGTAAATATGTATGTATATTTATTATTCAATACAATTCAATTATCTTTCCTTATTAAAATTTATCTCCACGGCAACCTGCCTTCGCTAGCCAAGATACTAGATCTTCTTCTCCCCTCGTTCACCGATACTTCACTGCCATAGAACCTTTGTCATCGACTTATAATTAAGGGGCGCCACAAAGTGAGTCCGCGTAGCGTCATCTGGCGTAGTACCAAAAGGCTGGCGCATGAGTCGAGAGATGTTCTCTGGCACGTATACGACCGTGTTCTCTGGCAACTGTCATTGTTGACTTGTAAACACAAGGAATACCGGCGTTTTCAGAAAAAAATTACGAAACCGTGCATTGTGCCAAAATGCAAAACGGGGTACAAAAGTGTAAAGCAAAAAACTCCTGTTTTTAAAGTGTCGAAAGATGCGGAAATGCGAAAAAAGTGGATGCTTGCGATCCCGGAAAGAAATCGTTTTAACGAGGTCTTTTATGTGTGCGAGCATCACTTCGAAAAAAAATTCTTAAGAAAACAATGCGTCATATATTACGAAAAAGGGGAAGTTATTTTTAAGGTGAGTAATACATTTTGACAAGAGTAACAGTTCTATTCCTCTCTCAAATCAGAATAGTAAATATTGCGTTACGAGAAAAATTATTTTACTAAAAATGTGCGGTTATTATCAATCAATCTTTGTATTGTGGGTCTTGAAATTTGAACGATTTGGCGCCTAATCCTGACAACATACTTGGATCCATGCGCCAGCTGGTGGCTGAGCGAGGGACTACGAGTTTGGCGACATGTAAGAGACTCATGTCAAACATAGAGATTCCAGACCTATATATGACCGTGATTACAACTCAAAGGCATGAAACGTTTCTTCATTTATGATTGAAATAGCCGCGAGTTGACCGTGACCTTCCTTCATTATGTGCATGGTGAAATCATAAAAAAATACTATAGAATAGTGCCATTTGGATGATGAGATACAATATGAACCGTAAAACCTAGCATGTAAGCGCGGTAATCGGTTAACTTCAGATTTATGACAACTTAATGTTGGTTCTGGCCTGATACCACGATATGTCGTACATAACGCAAGATGATGAGATTATAATAATTATATTGTCATTGATATACGTTCATAGAGTATATTATAACATATGGAAAGTTCATAATACTACTTTAAATTTGAGCGAGTCAAAGGGCCACCACATGCTTCTCGAATGTTCTATAAATTTCACACAATTTCAAGTGATTAAAAAATTGCACAATGTGCAATTAAGGCAATGACGAGCCGATAACTACAAGTACATAGTTAGTACATGATAAAGGTGTGATATTATTTTTCAAAGCGGTCCTTCGCTCACACAGAACTCGAATAGCACTAACTAGAATTTCAACGTGAACTACAATAGTCTAGGAATCGGAATACCTCTATGAACCGATTGTCGGAGCTTCATCTATGTATTCAATTCGTAATCTAAGAATCGCTTACGAAGAACTACAAGTTTAGGTAAAAGCACATACAACTTTGAACTTGGGATTAAAATTAAGGTCTAGCTCACATAGAACCTCTGGCCACAGCTTAATAAGCTGTGCTCTGGCACCACTTATGAATCTGTTTCCACAGATATATCATGTGAAAACCATGAATTACTTACTGGTCTATTATTTTATAGTTTAAATTTTAGCGATGAGCAGGCCTTGCCATTAATTGACTATATATACCACGAACAAAATGCAAGTTTAAGAAATCTATGAATTGTATACAAATCAATTGTTTTCAGAATTGTTGCTCAGTCAAAATTTTTGTAATCTTCTAGTGTATCTCTGTAAAATTTTGAGTTTACTTTTATTCAAATTAATTGATAAGAATAACGATCGATAGAGAATATCCTTTACGATATTGCAACCGTTGAGAAGCGAAATTCAAGATTTAGAAAAAATTTACCAAGTCTTAACCTAACAGATTCCAAGCCGGGCAATAGATACAGTTGATAAGAGATATGGCACATTTCAGAAACAGACAAGGTGGACAGTCGCAGAATATGTTTGATGGGATGAACAATATGGGGGGCCAAGGTGGCTTTCCAGGCGGTAATTTCGGCGGAAGTCCAGGATTCCCAAATAATAACATGATGTCTCCTGGTGGTTTTGGCGGACAAGGACAGAATTGGTGGCAAGGAAATCAAGGAATGATGAATCCATCATCGAACATGATGAATCAACCAGGAATGTTTGACGGAGCTAATAATAGTCCCTTCGGCATGTCTCCGATGGGTGGGAATGATCAACAACAATTTGGATATGGATCATACTAAATTTTGAATCTTAAGTTTTTTAGATGTTTAGCCTTGTGAATGATTCTATTGTTGCTTGGTTAGTTCAGTACTCTATGATTTTATTAAAAATTGTATCAAAATTAAATAAATGCCTGTAATTATAAATCCAGAATCTTTTTATGATCGAGGACCGAGGTGTAAATATTTAATGATGCCACCCCTCATTCAAAATTGAAGCGTTTCAGTTAAGTTTGTTACTTATGTAATAATAAATACATCTGCGTAATGAGTAAATATTGTGAAGTGAATCAATAGTATTAATGTTAAAAGGATATCTCCGACCTAACCAACACCTAACGCACCTCAATCCGCTCGATACTTTTATCAACAACCAAACGTTCATAATCATAAATACGCCTAATGGCTTGATATTTATATCCAGAAAATCCAAATCTCACAAACAGCAGTTTGATGCATATTCTATAATAATTTAGCAATTCAGAAAAGTGTAGGTAATGCTGTTATTACTGTGTAGTATTATGGATAGTTATTTAAGGTTTGAGACCAACCACCATCGAAGTAAAGAACATATTATTGTGTCCCCATAGGTTTATAAAATAACTACATACACATGTTCGACATTCAATCAAAAATTATGGGCAAATACCAAATTCATCCAAAATAGTGTTCATATTAGAAATTACAGAAATGTCATCGTTAAATTTAATTGTTTGACATTTCTCGAAATTTGTTTTGAATACAAACATTCTGTATTTCACGGAACGATTCAGATTGATTCACTTTGACTTGCATAAGATTTTTAATTTCCAGAGTATTATAAGATATGTAAACAATTCCCAGGAGTTTCAGATGTAGATTGGTAAGTTGTACTTTTTACTCCTGTTTTGTTCGTAAATACGTGTCAATCTATCATCTAAATCTATACAGGTATTATAAAAAATTGTTCATGTTTGCACTTTTGTTAACAAAACAGCTTTCGGACATTCCTGCTGGTCGAATGTAAATGATTGTAGGAGCAGAAAATATATTGGAAATGATTTAGAAACTGCTAATGAAAAACGTTATATTATACTCTATGTTACATTGAAATTGAAAATTAACTGCATAATGTATTTCACAGCTCTATTTTTCATACTGACACCTGCTGTCAGGTGGAGTCGAAACTATTCACACTATAATATAGAACCTTGTTTCATGAATCCTGCTGTTACATGAACTATCAAAATTTGTCACAGAGTAAACGTACAAAGTAAACTGACTTTACATCTATGTCACTTGAATCTTAAAATGATAATTTCGGACACTTATGCAGGTTAAATATATACGTGTGATACATATTTATAACCAGAAAAACACGGTTGTCATTACGGTTGAATAAAAAACTATAATTCCATTTGAAAAACTAAAGATGGATGTCAAAAATACCACTCCAAACGGAGATACCGCGCCCAATAACAATTCAGTTCCCATTTTCACCACTTTAAAGCAAAATTTCAAATCTATACGACCAATAGGAACGGCGCAATCGTCAGCACAGTGAGTTATGCACTTATGCATACACATATATATCATGTCAAAAATAGTCCAGATCGATTCAGAAATGCTGAAAACGGATATGTCCGCGAGAATCCGGGGAAAAAAATAAAATGGCAAATGCTACTGACTGATTCACTCACTCATTACGAAATCTCCGAAACTATAAAGACCATCGACTTGAAATTTGGTAAGTAGGTTCCTCATACAACGTAGGCACCCACTAAAAAGGGATTGTTCGAAACTTAATATAATCAGGTACAATTTACATGACAGACAGTTCCATAGATTAATGGACCATTGTCACGGTTCAGGCTATCTATGGCAGACAACACATGTAACGTTTACCATGAAAGCTGATACATTGATAGTCAAATTATGTCCTTGACAGACAACCCAATAACATCGATATCCTTGTCAATACAAATATACGTTCACACGACAAGAGATTAATTTCACCTTTTTCCATTCCTTTAGCAGTTTCTACTCATTTCAAATATTACGCATTTAGTCTTGAAAATTGAGTTGCCGCTTTTCAGTTTCTGCGGGCATAGCCCGCGGATAACAGCAAGTTTATATATAAAAGACAAATACCACTGAGTCACTCGATCGTCATGAAATCCCCGAAACTATGGAGCGGACCGACATGAAATTTGGCATGTAAATTCCTTATACAACATAGGCACGGATTTTTCGGAACTCAATCCCAAACGGGGTAAAACGGATTAGATATATTTTGACGTTTTTGACAGCCAATATAATCTCATACAATTTACATGACAGTTCCATAGATTAATGGATAAAATGTATTCCGTCGGTGTTCAAGAACATCTAAAAATTCTGTATAGGTTCATTTTTTGAATGCAGGTTACTTCCCATATTTGACTCGGTCATGCATGCCAATACGACGGTCTAGTGACCTAATTTTATTTTCAATTACAACATCTATTGTTCATTTTATATAATTATCGCTCCACCTCTGGTTAACTGATTGAACGACTACATGTGGGAATATGTGATAAGGAACATACAGATTGAGTCAGATCAAGCGGCGTATAGGATTAATGTGAGAGCCAGACGCGTCGTATTGCTAATAAGATAAACAAGAGAAGAAGTTGGGTTGTGCGATAAGGAAAGGGGAGTGTCAATCTGTCAATTGCACGGTCGAATTGTTAGTTAGTAAGATTTAGACATGGGTTATTTAGCGATCTGTGTTATTTACCAACTGTTGTTTCATAAAATAAACTCCGTCAATGTAGCATATTTTGTCTAATATCAAATAGCAACTGCTATTTTGTAACTCTTATTTGAAACAGTTATTTTGAGATTTAATAAAAAGCACTAATAGCACTTGGTATTGTGATTATGGTATTTCTATTTCGAAATACAGTTTTGCCCATCTCTAGTAAAAATACTGGTTTGTGTCGTTCGTTGAGAGGTACTGACATGCGCCTTATGTGTTTCAGGTTCGGATACATGCTATTCTCATCTGCGTCGATTATTTATCGCACATATCAACTGGCAATACACCGGGCTATTTGACTCAATCTGTATACAAAACAAGGCCTCGTTGAATAATTTATGAAATTGAAAGAGCCAAAAAATCAGAAGCATCGCTACCAAAATTATACGTTGAAAGCATTTATGTTCGTCTAGAACAAAATTAAATTAAATTCGTTTTTTTAATATCACTGTTTAGACCCACTTATTACATGCAGTAACAAAAATGTTCGGTTGTACTAAAATGAAGACCGATTGTAATTATTTTGTAATTTCACAACCTCGGTGGAACTATGTCTCAATATAAGCGTTTTCAATTTGATAACGGAAATTTCTCCTGCAACGCAAAAACGAACCAGACAATGCGCAGCTTATGGTGATTTTTCTTCCTTAGAGAAGATGAGGCTATAATTCAAATATCAAAAATAGAGGTTATAATTAAAAAAAAAGAAAAGATGTATCGGTATGAATGACAAATAAAAGTAACCTAAATCAAAAAATTGACTTGTTCTAATGTTTTTCAATATATGTGTATGTACCAAAGAAACTAATGTTATGTGTTAATTCCGTTCCACGCTGTATATTGCAGCACGTGGATAATTATTCAATTTCACGATGGGAGTTGTCTGCTGTTACTATAAGAACTATTCTTATTATATCTTGGAATTATAACAATTTACGAAATTTTGTAAGTAATACATAATTTTGATGACAAGCCTAAAATAATTTCTTGCAAAATTCCATGATCCAAAGCAACCACCTGATAAGGCAACTGGTGTTTGTGTTAGCAACATGATGTAAGTATTTCGGATCAGTATGTGATGTTTTATAAGTATAACATGACTGCTCGATCGAGTGCATTTTAAACAATTGACTTGATGCATTAAATATGATACTCCAGTAGAAAGTTTAAAAAACTTTCAATAGTTCAAAGATCTGTTTCGCAATTAAACAAACCAAAATAAACTATATTCTTAGACATTTAAAAATAACATTGCAGTAGCTGAGCGACTGCATTATGTTGACATTATCCTGCTAAGTTAGCTTCTATGTAACAACTTTTTCATATAGAAAGCATACACACATCATTCGTAATAATTTATGTGTAATGATCTAGCAAGCGAAACATGTCATAACATTCTAATTAACATCTATTCAAAATTCAAAAATAGACATAAATTAATAGTGAATTAATTTGTTTATTTCATGATAATTCTGATATTTACTTTGTCTGTATCCGTTCTGAGTAGAAATAAACGATAATTTCTTTCAATGAATTTAAAGCATTCCAAGTAAAACAACCAATTATTGACAAAGATATGGTCCTGAATAAAAATTATCTACACTATTTACTCATGATGTCGTAAAATAATACACTGTTTATATTATTATTGTTCTAATGCTTCAAGGTGGGACATCATATTGATGTCCCACCTGTCATAAGTATAGTTACTATGGTTAATGACAGCGTTTCTAAATGATTGGTGGAGGGTGGAAGAAGCGAAGCGCAAACGACATTCATAATGTGCATTATATTTCCATCCCATAGCAAAATATCCAAGAAATTTTTAGAAAATTGTTAAGGAACATTCACAGTAGACTCCTACAAAAACTTTCATCAGAGTTTACACCAAACTTTCAAGATAGTTAGCACTTCAGGTTAACTCAATTTGTAGCTACCTCCACGTGGTGTGTTCTGGGTTGGTTTTGACAAATAAGTCCCAAACAAATATTTATCACAAATGTGCTAAATGGTGCTGTGTGAACTCGAATTTGTCCCATGCCGAATTGCTCACTGGTTGTAAACGTCTATTATCAAGAGCTCATCAAGTTTATAATGAACATTTTTGGCAAATAAATGCCAACATGCGAGAAATAATCCGAAGAATTCTCGAAATATTCAAGGGTACCTGACCCCATCTAGCTCTGTGACATAATATTTCGATGTTTCCTGCAAGTAATTCCTAGTATATGATACTAGATAGACCAGGATAGGAAACTACTTATGTCACGCTATAGAGCACGGTAAGTCAATAGACAGGAATAACCTACCTACTATAGTAGGCCATGAGTCTTCTTGATTCTTGCTGAAGTAGAGAAAGGTAGCTCGTGAACTATAGTTCTACGGTTTTTCGCATCCATATTATACAGAGATAAATACTCTTGCTGACCTGGTATCTTATTCCTTCCATCCACTAGAGTTTCCTATCATGTCTATCTAGTATCCACGCATGAAAGTTTTGTCCATATAGTTTTTATAACTATATGGTTTTGTCTCGTGCCTAGACTTATTTGACAGGTGTCAGAGGGTTCCTGTGTTACATTGTTGGAATCGGCTACTACGACTACGTGACCAAAATATTGTGCGGTGGTCCAAAACTAAATTTTTCAGGTTGCCCACACTGTGAATATGACTATAGAATGCACAACAATTAAATGGAATCACAAATAGGGAAATTAGAAACTAGACAAGCGAATGCAAAACGAAATGATGATGTGATTCCAACATTTCGGAAATTCTTGATATACATGGGCACGTTATATAATTATCACTACTGGTCATAATTTAATTCTTATTCTTCATTCGAAGAATGGTTGCAACGATGTTGAAATTGATATCATATTCAATTAGAAGGCTCTATGAATTGGTACAAACATTTTCATGCACGTGCAAAATAATTTACCTATCATATTCTTCACTCAGGCTTACTTTCATTCACCAAGAGTCAACTCTGAAAACAATAAATAAGTATGCACCGCAAGCATCAGTTCATTATAATCATTCTAATGTAATGGAGAATTTACATGACATCCTTTGAAACGTCCCAAATGTATTAAAGTGGAGAGTGCAACGAACTCCAAGAAACTGTAATGACTAACACATTAATAATGTCGAAGACGGTGAAATATGCTCCCTAATAAAGCTATCACGATAGTTAGTATTGACAAACGATTACAAGCGGATTAAGTAAAACTTCAAGACATTTCTCTCAAAATCACACAAACCAACCTTTTAATCCATCTAGTGATAAATCTATTTAGGCGACGCTTTTTACCCATTATTTCAACGAAATTTTATTACAGACTGGTGCATGTGCATCAAGCGAACATCGTGATTCAGATGGAACTGATTCAAAGCGAGGAAATGTAGGAATTCCCTCGGGTGTGTATTTATAGCACCCTAAACTATTCGGATATACTAAGTTTATCACGTGCCAAATCTTAGCAGATTTAAAACGTTACAAGTCACTTGAATTAAGTTTTGTTAATTTATCTTTAATAAAGATCAACGTTGCACTTAAAATTTCCCCTTCTTAATAAACATGGTATGTGGAGAAAATATGACTTTATTATCATCATTAAATCTCGATAGAATTTAGGGATAATTATTCATAGAATGATATCATTAGGTTTAACTTTCAGAAATTACAAAGCTGTAACCAAAAATATAGTTTTCGTGGAGATGAGCAGAATTTATCTATATAATCACATCCATTGGACTCATTGGAGGTTGGAGGTATTCATTTATTCAATACCATAGAGATCATATAGAATAGAGGCGTAAAGCCGGTATATTGCCTATACATAAGTTGGTACGCAACGTTTGAAAGATTACCGAGGCCCCACTCCGCTGTTTAAGCTCTCCTCACTTCGTTACCTTATTTACTAGGAGTGGGGCCCTTGTATACTCCGATGCATCCTGCGCTTTATTACCGCGCGCTTTACACCTCTATTCTATATGATCTCTATGTTCAACACCATATGTCAGTAGAGGTTAAGCTATAGAGTGATTGTAGTGTTAAATGCGAGGACACAGATGAAGAGTTCACGGATTGTCAGACTACACTATACATTGGAGAACCACAGATTGATAGGCCATAAAGCACATACAGCAACCATTACCATAAACTTCCTACATGAACGAGGTATTCAAATCATGAATTGGCCTGCGATTAGCTCAAATCACGGTATAATATAATGGTAGTGCGTCTCGTATATTAAAAGCGTAGCCAAAGTCTGTGAACTTGCAACTCTTGCCGCCAGGATCGCTACAGACGGATGTAAGAGGAGCTATACGGCGCACAGAGGGTAAATTCGCAATACACAACTGCCTAATTCCTCAAAGTTAGAATATCACAAATCGCTATCTGAATATTATGTACAAGTTGTTTCTGCCGTATACAAGTTATACGGCATATAGTTTTTCCTTAACAATGAATATTACTGAGATAGATAAGACCATATATTTCCATATTTATATTTGATCAATTTTCGACCAAACATCAAACTCTCACAATCCTATGAATAAATTATGGCATTCCTTCGTAATGTCTCATATTTTCATGACAAAATGTCAAATAATATCACATTGAAATTATTTTAACCTAATTTTTCTTCGGTGTGAAATTATCTTACCGAATATCCCGAGTGCACAAATTAATTTCAGGGAATAATTTTGAACATGGGATATTATAAGTGATAATAACTGATATGAATGATAACACGAGGTAAGATATTAATAACGAAAGTTGCAAAACTTACAACTTGTCACAAATCTGACATCGCAACTAATACACATTCTATAATTCATTGTAGAAATTTAGAAATAGACGATAACTTTCATAATTTTCGAGAGTTCAATCCTGGTCAGAGCTCAGGTAGATAACGATTTTGTTTACATTACATGTCGGTAAAAAATTAAAAAATCAGCTTATCTTCGTTCTCGCCGTTTAGCTCCTCTTACATCATAGATAACTTTACTACCGGTAGTAGAGTTATCTATGTCTTACATCCGTCCGTAGCGATCCTGGCGGCAAGAGTTGTAAGTTCACAGACTTGGGCTACGCTTTCGTCATGTATAACAGTATACGAGACGCACTACCATTATATTATACCGTGGCTCAAATCGAACACGTTCGGGATTTGTTAGACCGGCGTATTCGGAAGCGTCCAAACAAGGTCGAATTTGATCGGGAACCGGCCTAGCATACCTACTTGCACCTCAAACTCTCCTGCAGCTAGAAGTATACCCCTAGAAAATCTACGAAGAATCATAAGGATTATGCCAAGGAGGTGTCACGAAGTTATTTGTACTGGTGGAGAACACACGATATACTGATCCTCACAAAAAGTCAATTCCAAAATGTTTTGCACTGAAGATCCATCTATCGCCACTTTGATTTTCGTATTGTTTTTAAATCGTTAATCATATCTTAAGAATAAATGATTTCTTGATTCTTAAATTTGTTTGAATGTCTCATATGAATATTATCTCTACAATAAATATTATACAGAAACAAAGAAGTGTTCCTGCAATTCTTTTGAGCAAAGGAACTAAACAAAATAACAGATTCGACGGTTACTCGTATAAATTCATTCAAATTGAGTACTAAAATATGAATCAAACACAAATTTAGACCTATTAACAATTATTTTACCAAGTTGGTATCCTTAGAATGATATCTTAACTGGATGTTTCATCGATCTGTCGAATTAAACTATCAACCAACGACGCCGAGATGACATTTTGACCATCCAGTCGTAATAACATTTGTGTGTAGACAGTGGCATAGTTTATAATAATTTTGCATTTAAAATTGGATGGTCCTTATTAATTGTTGATTCTAATTCAAAGTAATATGAAAAAAGTTGACATGAGAATGCAATGCAAGCAAGTGAAAGGCGTGCAAAGGAATGAGCAATTCCTGCGGAAACATACCTAGCGATAAATTGGTAATTATTATAATGTGAGGTCGACTTTGGATAGTAAATATAAAATTCCTCAAATTTAACACGTTCCACTTTGAAAAAACAATAGATACTTTTATTGATGGAATAAATTTCTCTTTAACTTCAATATCTTCAAATTGGTTGGTCTCCTCCTGTACTGATTCAGCGTTATTCTCATGATATTGGTCAAATTACTTGACTATGATTTTATCCAAATTCATCACTCATCCAATGAGGAAAAGAGGGTTTGATGTGACAACGTCTTATAATTCGATGGAGCCGGCTGCACGCACGAAAAAACATGACTCATGCGGCGTTACCTCGCTCTGAGGCGTTCCATTAATCGGCCTCCGCGTTCGGCAGCGTTCGACATCTGTCTCTCTCCTACTTGAGTGAGCGATGCGTCCGCGTGGACAGCTGCTATACAATAATACATTTACATGTTTTCGTCAAGTATGAAGTGCAGTGAAAAGTGAATGTGGTGTCAATTGTTTATAGCAACGATAATTGCGGCGATAAAGGTAATGATTCTTTCGATATTAAATATATGTTCAGTGATATATTGTCGAATATTCGTGCTTTCATCATTAAAATAAATAGCATCGGTCCGCTAGTGCAACGATTGTAGGTTATGCTATAATTGACAAAACTATAACAATAAGTTAACAGAACTATTTCACGATGAGTAAAAAATCAATTGCTTCACTATTCGATCGAAATAATTATCGAGCGTAGCTATGATTTCAAAAAATTAAAACATAAATGTTAAATCTTCCACATATCATAACAACGTGTCTGAAATGACAGGTTGGACCAGCCAGCTGTCAAAGGGAACAATTTTCTCCTATATCAAACACATTGAGGCGGGCTTTTTAAAAGCAAGAGTTACAAAAATTTTAATGTTTCCAAATTTTAAATTCTAAATTTAAGATTTATGAACAATAATTTAATCACAGTTTATTCTTATAATAAATTATTCAAAATTATTACTTTTTTACAACAAATTACAATTAAATTTGCAAAAATAATTAAGTAACTAATTGAACAACAAATTTTATTCAGTTTACTTGCTGAAAGAAATAATGTCAATACAAAATTTATTATTATAAAATAATAAAATCAAAAATTAAATTCTAACAGTCGAGTAGAAATTTAAACAATAAATTTTATTCAAATATTTTGTAAATTTAAAATGATTTTCTGAACGAAGAATTTTATGAAAAAATTTTCTAAATTGTTTCGAACGACGATTGATTTTGCAGAACCGCTTACAATCGCACCATGGAAAAACAACCTGACGAACCAGAGTATTTTCTTATGACGTTGTCACGTTCAACTATCGTCAGTAAACCGACTTTACAGACAACCGATTTTTTAATTTAAAACAGTTGTCTGGGAAGTTGCAACCCAAGCCATTCATAAATATTCAAGTTTCTAACAGTTGTTCACCATAAGCGTATAAAATTATCGTGCTTGGGATTGTATCGATAAACATTTTTTACCTTTTTCGAAAGGGTTGTTGCCTACATATTTTAGGAGTTTAAATTGTCCATTTTATTATATTGTTTGAATAAACTACCGAGACTTAAGCTCAAGGGATTTAGTTATTAATAATAATAATAAAGTGGATAATTAACGAGTAAAAGTTGAATTTTTGTTGATAAAATAGTAAAGTACGAACGGTATTTGTGGAGAATATTTCACGATACAAAGAACATCAACATTTTTATTTAGATCAATTTATAATTGAAAATATGTTTGAATAACATAAACGAATTTAAATCATGATCCTTCTTGGTGTATTATCAAAGAACCATTATTCAATTTCCTGCCTATCTTTTTCTCAAAAGAATGGAACAGTCACACATGTATTCGTGATGTATTTTGAGGTCATTTTCATATAGTTCAGCCACCAAACAGTATGACTTTAATATTCATTATGGTTCTCCAATGTAGAATTTTTTCTTACTCAAGCTTCAACATTTTAGGTTAGTAGGTTGAATTAAATGGCTGTACGTTTTTCTCTCGTATGGCAATTATAAGATAATAATAATCTGTTATATTTGTTTATTCAAATCTTTTCTCCCAACATTGTTCAAGCTTTAATGAATTGTTAATCAAAAATATTGGTCCAAACAACAATGCTGTTCAAAATGTTAGCTATTGATATATTTTTAACTCAAATGGCATGCCGCGACGTAGTCTTGTCCGAGGAATTATTACCTTGTTTACATTAAAGCAATGCCTTCAAAATCAATAACTATTATTCTGAAATGGAATTTGTATCTGTTAGTCTGTCTTTAAATTGCCATGTATAATGGTTGGCGATATGTCAACATAATAATCATGCTCCTGAGGCCAGGATTATTCTAGTACTACCAATCTACAGATCAAAATACAAAATGATATTGAAACAAACAATTTAGAAACTTTGTTATTAATTGCTATACTCAAAGAGCAGTAAAGAGCGTTAAGAAATATGAGACGTGCCACTGATGCAGCGGTGTGTAAAAATATCAATCAGCTCTTACCACCAGGCACATCTCAAGTGTTCTCGAAGCCTTATTTACATTATCTTTAGTTACTTCCAACTCATTATGCCGATACAGAAACATTAGACAAAGATGAAGAGGTCGGTTTGATGTGCAGTCGAGTCTGGAATAAACAGGTGGCCCTTAAAAGATATCCTTGAAAGATACAATAGATTCTTCAGCCGAAATAAGACAACTCAATTTGACATTTTAAAGATGAGTCCACACGTTGGTTGTGAATATAGAATCTGCCTTCCCTATCATCCAGTAACCGGTACAATGAGCAATGAGCAATGTATCACCTGAGGGAATTTGCATGGGTCAGTCCGGTAAACTCGTAAGGAGTAGAAATAGTTTATGCTAGTACCTTTGCAGTTTATAACACAAATTATTTTAATTTTTCAAACAAATAAACAAAATTTTATCGTAACTAAAACATACCTACTCTTACATGCTTTATGGTCGCAGCTTCATCTGTTCTTTGATTTTCTAAAAGAAGGAAGTTCTTAGAGCAGTTGATGCTACTTTGACCGAGCATTTGCGCGGATCGTTTGGTTATTCCGTGTGCGTATGTAGAATACGTATATGCGCCCCCGTACTGCTAACCTGACACCCATCCATAATGGAGAGTATAGCGATAAGAACAACGCAGACGAACTCGCAAAAAGGGCCGAAACACCATTCCTGGGACCTTAACCCTTCTGCAGAATGAGCAGCACAAATCTGGAAGAACTCAAGAAAGAATTAAACAAAAACTACTAACGGGAATTGTAACAGGGTACTGCTGAGAGGACGCCTGAAGAAGGTAGGATTAATAGAGAAAGAAGAGTGCAGATTCTCCGAAGAGGACGAAACTTCCTCAATCTCTTAGAATGCAATATCTTATAAAACCATAGTGCATGACACCTGGGAGCATAGCAAATAGAAGAGGTGAAGAGGAAGACTTACCTAACCTGAAGCCATCCACTATACTGAACATCTTAAGAGCTATACGATTGGAAGAACTGCTTTTGTAGTTGAGACAGGAGACACAATGCTCAGCAGCAGACACAATAGATATATTAAGGTAGCAGTGTGCAGACAACATACACAACCCCTTGAGAATATTTTGTTAAACAACAGATAACATGCATTTTATCCAATTCCAATTTTGATTCGTCAATAGTTTAAAAAAAAGAAACATATCAAAGAGTGCAAGAGCAAACGACACCGATATGAATGTTTGAATTCGGGAATTTGATGTAGTCATATCAGAAAATTATAAATAAAATTGGACCGTGAAATTTCATGGGGAACCCCTCTGACGGCGGCTTTTGCGATGAACATGGGTTACCGAATTTATTTCCAATACCTTATATCTTATCTTATATTTTTTTCAAGAGATAGTTGAAACCATTTATGGGCACCTTATCGGGCCTGTTTTCACATTACATAAAGTAGTGTGGGAGTCTCCGAGTCCGAATTCAATCACCTCACTAAACACTATACCAATGGGCCCCTAAGACCCATTAAAACGATGACCCTTGAAAGTGGTTTATTGGCAAATTGAGTATGACTCAAGAATCAATGTTATACAATTGAAAACTACGGTCCATACCTCATTCTAAAATGCACGATTATTAATTATTGCTCATTTGTATAGGACGAGAAAGAGCATTTTCATTAAATATGAGAAGAAAGTTTTGATGTATGTTCCTCCATTATTTAAACGATTAAGATGAAATAACAAGGTATTTTAAGTACGTAGTTTAGACTATACTATTATTCATCTCAAAAATTAATAACAAAGCTATACATGCGAGACCAAATATTAATAGTTATAATAAATAATAATGAGCAGAAGTATATAATTTTCTTAATTTCGAACATACAATTCTTATAGATAATATGACAATAGTAATTCTATTGCAGCACAACTACTTCTACAGTATAAATTATTACATTTCGTGTGTGAATGTGAATAGGCATGCCATTGATGAACAAACACAACGGCACCTTTACCGCTCAGCTACATGTGTCTCGTTCAGTTTCATAAACACGGCTTTAGAACAAACAATAACATTAGCCTACATTTTCCACGATAATATTGACATGTAGATGAATTCAACTGAGCCAATTCCCTACCCACGTAAAAATACTAGTCTTGGCAAGATACAATTTTGAACGGAGGAAGAACCTTGAAGATTCGAACGGTAGTTGTTATTTTTTTAGTAATTGCAGACCAACTTATCTTCCAAACAATATGAATAATTAATGGCTGAAATTGTAGGAATAATACTCCGAAGAATCAAGTGGAAACTTCATTTATTGTTTGTTTATTAGAAAATAAAACAGTAATATTAGGCTAGCTATCAACATGTGTTATTAAGTATAAATCCTTGGGTCATATTAACACTTATGTTATATTATATTTTCGTCTTTACGTACGTTTCGGTCTCACGACTATCATCAGAAGTTTCGCATTTCATTAAACTATTTTTAGACTGAATAGCTTTTATTTACAAATTTTTCCTGTTGAAATGGTAACATTGTTTTTGAAAAATTTTTGTGACAAAGTTGATCTCAAATTTCTGATTGTTTAACCCGTTTAATTTTGTTTTCAATCTCTGCTACCTTTGTGCATGCTTATTTTATGCACAAATTGAAACATCTTTTATGGTACATTTGCGCATGCTTATTCTATGCACTAATTTAAGCATTTTTATTGACATAATTCAACAGTTTTCCGTACGCACTTTAGTTTTGCAATTTGCTTATTGCCCTTTGATTTAGGTTTAATGAAAGTTGATAGTATAGCAGATATAAGTGTTAATATGGCCTATTTCCCAAGAATTTACATATAATTCATAGCTGGATCAAGAAACCTTATGTATTATTAATTGATTTATGCCAGCCTTTTCGATTATTTGTCCGCTCCTTTAGTAAAGGATTATGTTGAAGGCAATTTTAAAATAGAATCGGTGCTCGATGTCGATATGTCTATTCTCTACTCCGTCAATAAACCAATCTATTAATAAACAAATTTTTAAAAAGGAAAAATAAAAAATAAATAGGCCCTAGGAAGGAATCACCATGGAGTCACTGCTTAAATATATATCGAATACTCTACCGTCTATTCAAATTGATATATTGAGGATTGGAAATAATGTTGATCCGATTCCAGCTCAGATTTAACGTAGAATTTCCTCGCATGGGATATTTTATTCTAATTTGTATTGAATTAATAATATTCGTGAGTTTCTAATATAAACATTGATTTGTGATATCAAAGTTATAAAATTTATCTTGAAGTATATGTTTAATTTTTTTTCAGTTTTATTATTTTATTTTTAATGTCTTTAAATTTTACATTGTATGATATACTTTATTTTTCAGAAGTTTAATTCCATATTTAGAAGAAGTAATACGCTACAGAGCGAAGATCAAATTGAGCTAAATAGCAAAATATGATAATGGCATATAATATAAAACAACTTTGGCACCAGTACGTGATCTACAATATAAAGAACACTGGAACCCTGGCATCGCGCATGATCGATTGGACCGAGAGGCAGATTTTTCTTTTTAGTGTATAATGCATAGTGATTATTCGTAGAGCACTATCAACTTGCATTCATGGCCTGGGGAGATTTTTTTTTTCATGTTGCTACCAGATAGCATCTGGCGTAAAATGTGTTCAATCCTGTATGGTGTTAAGGAATTTCATATCATTTCTATGCATTTACTAACGCTTTCGAAGGATATCACAGTGTGGTGAAACAATTGTACTATTCGGGGATAGTTAACAAGGAGGTTTAACTACATCCATAGGCTATGCTTATTGTTTATTATTCTTCACAAATGTGCGTACCAGTAGTGCCATCTATCGGATATTATCTAAGCTGCTTCAGTCAGTTTGGAGAAAACTGAGTTTTCTTTTAGAACTACAGGTAGATGTCTCTAAGCTGCTGGTAGTCTTACAGTTCCTAAATAAATATAGGAACTCTAGGTACTATGTGCACACATAAGAGAATGAGAAACAGAATGTTTTTCAATAGTATATCTCAGATATGAAAGTCACATTATCCGAAACGTAACTATAACAAACCAATTCCATTTCTTATGAATCCAATTTCAGTCTGAAGTTGATGTCATCCATGAACTTTGGTTTTTATCAGTTCTATATTGATTACATAATTATCTCTTCTAGTACAATATAACGCAATTCGGAAACGAATCTTCTGAAATTTACTTTCTCTCTGGCTTCAAGCTTATAGTATAAATAAACGCAATATATTCCATTGGTTATACGGTAGACTGGCACGTATTGAAGGAAATTAACAATCGATCAAATCCCCGCCTCGGCAGTTGGGAATAAAATTGTTTCCGGAGTCGGCGGGTCTACGTTGAGTAGTAGGGGTTACTATCGAATTAACAACAATGAGTCATCATGCTGCAATATCGCTTTCTCATATCACAAAAATAACTATAATGAAGATACATTCTTGTTACCACATATTCAAATTATTTCATGCATTTCATTATTCATTAGCATTGTTGACATTACTGTTGTAAGGTATGTCTAGAGACATAATTTTATCGGCAAATGTATGTAACATATTGATAAAATGGTAAATGGTTTCCACTTTAAATATCTGGGCAACACGAGTTTTCCAAAGGTTCAATGAATTCATGAATGAGTTTTCCGTGAATTACTCGGAGATATACCTGCTTTACTTATTTTGGAAGAGTACAAAATACCCGCCGAAAATTATTTAATTTGAAGGTATCCAGTTTAAATTGATACTAACTGTTAAATGGCGATAGAACGCGGAAAATCATCCTAAACAGGCGCTGGATGTTACGATGAAATGGTTAGACGCCGTGTAATTTTAACATTGTAATATTCCTCGATTTATAGTTTTTTGTTTGTTATTTAATAATGAAAGTATTGTCCAATTAAAAATACTTTAAGTAGACAGTGTACGTAGAAGGTCCTTTACGTACCATCAAAACATCTTCTTCAACCCTCCATATGGACTGGGTTGAAACGAGAATTGTATATTTTCATTTTCAGACACGTTGAACACTCGCTTGGTTCTAAAGGAAGGCGCTAATAAGAACAGCTTTAGTCACAATGAAAAAAATAAACAATATCGATCCTGCAATTCCCGGTTGCCTGGATTCTATCTTCGGACTTTTGATTGTTAACAGGATTGTCAGATAAATTGTTGAGCCTATTAATACAAGCTAGGATTACCATTTTAATATTTTTTCTTAAAATTAGTAATGAGTAGAATACCAAAATTCCAATAGTTTGAGAAATATTGAAGTGAGTTGTAGAAGTCGGTCTGCAATATTCATGACGCATCTGAATAACAAATAAACAAATACTGTATTCATTTGTAAAGAAAATTATTACAAATGTTAAAATTCAATTGTGAAGGTACATTTACATAACTATGAATATTATAGTGATTTGTACAAACAGATATTGAATCGTTCTAAAATTACGATAGAGCCGTGTTCGAAAATTCTACCACAATAATCGGTTACATGTTACATGTACAGGTAGATAATTTATGGATCGAGTACAAGCTAGAGTCGGTAGATCGATAAATTGATAATCCATACCATAAAATCACGGTTCTACTAATCCTTTCAAATACGACCTTGGTCGGAGCTTTGTTATTAAATTCGAAACAAATAGTTGACTATCAAAAAAAAGGGATAGTATGAAAATAATTTGAAAATACTGAGCATGTGCGATATTAACGGAAGAGAACGATTGATGAATGGCTAAATAGATAAATTTGATGCCCTATAAAGCATTATGTTCAATTTTAATAGTCCCAGAGCCCAAGGTAGAGGAGTCATTCTTAGCTTTTTGCTAGCAAAGCAAAATAAGCAGAATGGCTTCTAAGATATTTTTAAAAATAGTGCAAACTTACCACCCAATTGAAAAGTTGGGTGTGTTAGCGCTTAAAACATTTTTTTGATAGCTAATATGCAGCTAGCTGGCACAGCATAAAAAATGCAGCGAGGTCAAAAAAAGTTTATGCACATCACTAAATTATTTTGTATCAACCTTTCTGTTTTGGGTGATCAGCATCATTATTTTAAATGCTTTGCCAGCTTCATATAAGCTAGCAAAAGCGATACAGTTTTTAATTGGGCATTAAAATAGCCCCAAATTAGAGCTATGTTTAAAATTATTTTAGAAGTCACACTGGTCCCTTTCTCCTTTTTTTTTCTACAGACAGAAATGTGTATGCGTAGTTTGATCTGCTAAACACGAAAATCAACTCTTCGCATTTGCATTTCCTCACCCCCTAATTGTTTATTTTTAAAACACCATATTTGAGACCAACTTCGAACGATATGTTGCAAAATAAACGACATGGCAGATTATTAGCCATTAGACCTGTCTAAACTGATAAGTCAACAGGCTGTAAGAACGGTTCTGTTAACTCTTTAAATAGGATACGCGTAAATTTCGCATTATGCAATTCGCGCAATACATTACACGAAATAATTTATCGTTTTATGGTCATGCATCACATGAACGAGAGATCTAAATCCCCGTTAGCACAAAACATTAACGTTCAACGCCATCAAACACATACTACTAGATTAAAACGGTTATGCTCAGCAATAAATTCGAACCTTGTAATTATTTTAACGGTTATTATAGTTTCTACAGGTAACTTGCAGATGACACTAATCGAAAACGAATTGTTTTATTGACTTATTACTGTAAGAAATTGCATTACTAATATGGTTATTCTTCGATTTCGAATAATACTTGACTAATTTATAACATAATTAATTACAATCTGATATACACAATGTTCCAAAATCGATGGTCACTATTGGTTCATTTTTCGTCAAGCATTCCTACCCGGTCGCGTAAAGGCAAAAGCCTGTACAGTACAGAGCGCCAGGTCCGCGCGACGCTCTGGGTCGCTCGTGGCTTTGCTTATGATTACGGTGCGTGGCAGAAGATAAATCCCAGTGTAATACAGAGCGCCAATAAAATATATGTCTTTGTGGCGTCTTCATATTTATACGTGTTTAATTAGGTATTTCGCCACACTATTTGCATTTTCATATTATTTTCAATAATTTGGCATATGACATAATTCTGAATTCAAATTATTTTTTATTTAATTGAAAACCGTGTGGCGAAATACCCAATTAAACAGTAGGTATAGGTTTGTTTCGTAAATTTTAAAATCTAATCATTCCTATCTACACTTTCCTGATGAATGGTCGATATTCTTACAATAAAAATCATATATGCATGGATTATATATTATTTTTATTAAACAACGAAATACAGAATTAGGTTCAATGTAACTTAGCATTTGGTAGATTATGGGAAATGTTGCTTCCAAGGCTGTGCTTCCGTTTTAGTTTTTCAATTTTGGAAGGCCTGCCAGCTTGAATTCTCCCAGATTGAGGCAATGCTTTGTTTTTACGTCGCGAAATTGACGTTGGCTGGACTCGAATTTTTCTAGATTTTCTGCCGCATATTCGACTTTTAGCTTCCAAAAAGTTTAAAATTTGAGAAGGGGTTTTCAGGTTGTTCATTACTGTATTAAACTTAATGATGGATAAAGTAGCTTCTGGGCTTTGATTGGCTTCGAGCGTACTTGTTATGCGATCAAATTCACAGCGCATTCTTATAATTTCTTTTTTAAATCGGCTCTCATTTTCTTCGGCGTTAACTTGTAAATCCATTGCTGTTGCTAAGTCTACTTCAGCAGGAGCAGAATGAGTTGACAGGACTGAGTTTTCAAGATCAGTTGTGGTTGAATCCATGTTTTCATAAAATTCCTCTGGTGCTGAATACCCAACAGCTAATTTGGCTAACTGTATTCTATCTCGAACGCTTAGAACTGGAGATGTTTTAAATAATATACCAAATTTTTGTTCTATTGCGCATAGGTGCTTACAGAATTTGCCACCTGTGCCTGATGGACAATCACAAAAAGCAATTTTAGCATTCACTGTATAAAATAAATTAGAGTCTTTTTCAGATGCAACATGGAAAATTGTATTGTCCCTTTGATAAATAATATTAATTTCTTTTGCTCTAAAACACATGTTTCTATAATCAATTTGGGGCTTAGATCTTCTTGAATTTGCAAATTCCAACAATTTTCGCTTATAGTAGTTTTCGAAGACATTGATAATAAAATCAACCAGTGCACAAGAGTTAAAAACCTTGCACCTTTGCAAAACTATATCTTTAAAAATCCTAATTGAAGCTTCAGTGTAATTATTAGTGTTGTTACCTCTTGTTATTATATTATTTCTGTACGAAATACACCATTCTTTTCTACGGACCCACAATTTTTCCAGATGATCATATAATGCTTTGTTACTTTGTACTATATTATTACTCATCAAGAAATCATAATTCTCTTCTGAATCTTCTAATGTTGGAGCGTAAAGAATGTTCCTAAACATTTCCATCACTGTTCTTCTGTCCTCCTTTTTTACGTTATGGTCAGTTTGCCAGAGCCATCTCCATAAAGCTTGACAAAGATGGAATGTACACAAAAGTAACATGGAGTTCGGAAATACGGCTGATAACGCATTGCGCTCAGATGCACTGTCATCGGTCATAACACTTTTGGATCGAACTTTTTATTTTCTACTTCGATAGCTTCAGTGGCAGACGCAAAAGCTAAAGTATAATTCGCTTCAGTTTGGGCTGTGTGAAGAACGCACGCGATAGGAACGGCCCCTGTTTTGTTTGAAGTAAATAGAAACGTGACACAAGTATTTGTCTGATCGCAAGATCCGCTGGAGTCCACGAAAACCATTTCAGTGGAAAGATCTTGAAGAAATGCGCGTCGCATTATTGGAGTAACAACAATTGCGATAAAAGGATTTTCTTTGATGACTAGTCCACCGCCGGATTTCTGCAACAAGGACTGTCTGTTCTTGAGAACTTCTATCATGCTTTTTTCTTCTCGACTACCGTATTGAGAGAAACGCCACTTATCATATAAATACTTTATCTGCCTGTCAGTAGGATTTTCTCTAGCATTAGCAAGAAGATATGCTGTTCTCACATTCTGTACTTCCTGCGTTTCTTCAGAACCAGATTCAATTATTTTCATTTCATGATAAAATCTGGCAGCTGACGGAGTCATTCCTGAAACAAAGTATGACTCAAAAATTTCTTGTACTGTCTTGTTCACACGTAAGTATCGAAAAGCTTCTGCCACATTTACCCTATGGGAATGTTCAAAATTTATTTTTATCACTACGTTAATTCCGTCTTTTAATAGGACATCATTTTTTATTGTGTTTCTATTAATTTTCTTAAATTTAATGTCTATTTGTGCTTTGCAATTTTTGTTCCTAACTTTACACGACTGCCGTTTTCGTTCAGCTACTTTATTCAATGATGAATGTTGACACACGTATAACTTTCGAAATTCATAGCGAGTTGCATTAGGATAACGTCTTGACGTTATCCAGTTTGTATTGGTCGAGTATGAAAAATCTTTTACCCAGTTGTCACATTTTTCATCCACTGTGCCCTCTCCTGAAAGCTTACACTGTACTAAAATACTGAACTGTTCGTTATTGTCCACAACGGTTAAATTAAGAATATTTACATTTTCGCCCAAACGCCCGAACAAACTTTTTAAGGTTGCTTCATCCATGGTGCACGTGATAAAATCAAGACAAAATAGAAATTATAACCTATAAGAACGTGAACGTGTACTATGCAACTATAGTAACTGCTCAACATTATTACGACTCCAAGTCAGCAAGGCGAGAAATTTTGACGGTTCTCTGTATCGTACTGCGATTTGTCAGACGCAACGCAGCGTATTTATAAACAAAGCCACGAGTGATCCAGAGCGTCGCGCGGACCTGGCGCTCTGTACTGTACAGGCTTTTGCCTTTACGCTACCCGGTCAGTTAAGTGTTGTTGATTATTTGTAATACTTTCCTGAAATCGAGTTTCGCTCATTCTTCGTGAAAACTGGAGTTCCCACAACATAATTGGAAATCCATCCATAGAAAAACTGTGTTCTGAGTTTGAAACAGGTAGCTAGTAATTTACCATTAATTATTCGTCACCTTCAAATTAATTAATTGTGACTCACTTTCGAAAATATTGATGAACTCAGAGAAATTTGAACCGATGCTTTCTAGAATTTTAAATACAGTAATAGATTACCGATGATTATTCGTGATGCTTTGGCGCAAATTTGAAATTTTGTACAAAGGATACCGCACACTTTAGTAGGGAAAGTGGCCCCCTGTCAAATTGGCTGAATTTTTGATATGTTATAGTCCAAGTCATTCCGAACAAAAAGTTCAATGGGCACAACTTTTTCTATAGGCTGGTTTTGGCGCTAGAGGCCAATGAAAACTTTCATTTGTTCTTCATTGTTAAACAACATGAAACGCTATCCTGAATAATAATCACTTTTCTGAATAATCAAGATCTAAACAGTCATTACTATGACATACTGTTAAAAGTATTTTTCTTTGGTGTTGTTACATTTGGTCAATTATACAGTGTGTTCCAGCTACTTACAATTTTTAAAGTGCAATAATTCGAAAATGGTTACAAATCGTCTTAGGGATCTACAATGAAAAAATGTTTATGAATCCTATTCTACACCGTATTCTACATCACATAGTCGAAAAATATAAGGAGTGTTCCTTTTAAAAGAAATCGAAAGTTATATTCGAAAAGTTCCGTACCTACTGAAAAATATTGTTCGATCCAGTTCTCAGTTTGGAGTACCTACGAGAACTAACATTCGGCATTTTCCAGATAAAAATAGCTCCATCTTATGTACAAGATAATAGACAGGATTTGGGAAACGTTTCATTTGAATTCGACGACCGTATTGAAATTCCAGGTCTATTGAGGATGAGAATAAAATCTCGTCATCGAAATAGTATGAAATACCAACTGTGGATCAAGTACAATGTCAGTTTGGAAGGTGTGCCAATTCAGGGGTACTACTGTACGTGCAAATCAGGAAGTCGTACATTGGGTACATGTTCGCATGTAGCTAGCGTACTTTGGTACCTTGGATATGCCCGTCATGCTGCCAATGTTAAGTATCCTTCGACCGAAATACTTCATACCGTATCTGATGCTGCAGAGAGACATAATAATGAAGAACCTATGATTGTTTAGACTGTTTATGGCATATTCTCCTTGTTTCTTTGTTCATATTGATATGTTCTCAGATGGAACACCCTGTAAATCATTAAATGAATGATTAGGGTTCAGTCGAGAGTTTTTCATTTGGGTCAACGATACCAGGTTCAATGGGTAAGTTAAATGTTGCATATAATATATTTATTGAGTTATAGCCCATTATTTCCTTCCTATTATATTTATGCTGAATGTGCGAATGGAGGCTTTGTTGACCCGCTAAAAGGAGTTTCTCCGCCACACTCCTTGAGCATCAGTACAATTATCGGATGTATTTACGTACTCATTCGACACAACCCTATCAAAATGATAGACCAATTTTTGTTATATTCTTGAGTTTCATCATCAACTTGAAGTATTATTTTGACCATGATAGCTGGAACACACTGTATAATTGATCACCTATAGTGACATCAATGAACAATACTTCTAATAGTATCTCATATTAATGACTGTTTAGATCTTGATTATTCAGAAAAGTGATTATTATCCAGGATAACGTTTCGTGTTGTTTATCAATGAAGAACAAATGAAAGTTTTCATTGGCCTCTAGCGCCAAAACCAGCCTATAGAAAAAGTTGTGCCCATTGAACTTTTTGTTCGGAATGACTTGGACTATAGCATATCAAAAATTCAGCCAATTCGACAGGGGGCCACTTTCCCTACTAAAGTGTGCGGTATCCTTACTACAATATTTATAATACAGAAGGGTAGATTCTGGTAGATTAATTTTTAAATTCCAAATAAGGTCAACTTCAATCAAGTGGGTATTCTATTTAATACGAGATTTATACATAGCTTAAAAAAAAAGAGATTTAGCAATCCTGTTATTGAAAATGATGATTTTTTGGTTTATAAACAAGTTTGTTAATTATTAGTACCGGGATATCAAAAATTATCTTGGTCAAAGGTGGTTGTGGAATCTAAAACGTGTGTCTTACTTTACGTTTGAAATAATTATGTCATAATTAATTTGAAGTTTCTAAAAGTGCGAAATTTCGCAATTTTATACGAATATTGTAACACTCAGAAGTCTTTAGCGCTTTGGACTCCGGAATTTTCGTGGCCTATCGAAATTAGAAGGTTCGAATTATCTAAAAACATAATTACATGAACGCCAGACGTCCTATGTAATTAGCTACGAACGAAATCATTTTGACATATGCCTCGGTCTTGTTAATTTGGGGCCGTTTCTTGCCCGTGCGTCCGGCGCCAGTTGTAATACAGTGTTTTTGACTATGGGCCGCTAGCTTTTACCCGCTTCGTGTATATTTTAGTCGCGAGATAATTCCCTTTGGTACGTCGCACGTTAGACGCGCGTAGCTGAGATCTGAGAATAGCTCAAACTGTTTTAATTAAATTTTCCTATTTAATGGACATTTATCGAAAGAAGAAGGGCCGTCGGGCACGGTCCGATATTAAATCTAACTACATGGAGCGAAAACGGCACGCGAAAAGTCGTCGTAAAGCCGTATTAGGTACAATCAGTTTGCACTTTTTAACTGAAATAGATAGGTATGAAATTTGTAGGTTATTGATGATGTCAGTGGGACAGTGACATAATTATTTCAAACGTAAAGTAAGACACACGTTTTAGATTCCACAACCACCCTTGACCAAGATAATTTTTGATATCCCAGTATATTCCATTTTCAGATCCACGTGATTAAATGCTCGATTATATGTTGTCAGTGAATTCATTTCATTTCATAATACTTATTCCACGTTTTCTTTCTATTCTAGTATGAATTGTTAAACACATACCACAAAAATAGGTACCTAAAAAAACTTTTTTATCACAAATATGTTTCATAAATGAGAATCATATATGACAGGTAGATGAAAGAAATGAATATATGGGGAATATTACAGATTTTCTATTGAAGATCAACCACAGAAATATACGGAAGGGAAAGTTGACACATGAATTTGAGTCAAAAATAGGAAATGTGAGCAAAATGAAAGCAGGAAAAAAGAAGAGTAGATAGATGGAGCAAAAATAATAGAAGATAGGTACATTGGTGCCATAGAAGTCGAATGCAAATATGTGTTTTAGCAGAAATAATGTCTCACTTAGTTAATACTGTACCTACACACATTATAAATTTAAATTTTTATACAAAATTTGATTCATTTTGCTATTCATGTATTTGGATATAACAGCAAAAATATCGATATAAAACTTGCAACATGATGAATTAGAATATTTAGGTTCCAATGTTAACCAAGCTATATCTCAGGCTTCCACATACATACTGGTATTGTGATTTGCTCCATTTACAAGACTAGCCAAAATCGATTTTTAATTGAATAGGTTGAAATAGCAATGATCCCGAGACTAATGTGGTAGGCATCTTACACTCAATTCTACAAGTAGGGTAGGCAACTTTACAAGACTAAGGTATTGTCTTAATATGTCACATATTATGAGATATCAGAGTATATGGATAGGAGAGATAACATACAACATCTACATACATGTTTATAGAATAAGAACTGCTTACATCTTGTATATGCTTCCTTAAAAACTTATTATATAAACAGCTGAACTAGATACTTTCTTCCAAGGTTACATTTTAGACCTCTATCCATGGAACCTATTTCTTATTCTTGGTTGAGGAAGCAAGGTTTCAATCAGATTTGTTTTTTAGAAACATCTGTTTAAAAAATCACAATTAAACATGCATGATACTGGCAGTATTCACTTAATTAATTTTGTATTTGTTTCAACTAAAGAGATTGTGGAAACATCAACAAGTATATTAAGATGTATCACTTCGAAAACAGTACCTACCTCTTTAAGTATATCAACTTATGACCTAATTCTATATTTTTGAATCTGAACAGGTGTATGAGGTATTTAATGTAATTGACTGTGTTTATTACACATTGTTGATAATTTTAGAATAGTCCACCTCCTTTAAAAGTGAAATATACAAATAATTGAATAAACATTTTGATTATTGTTTAAGCTAAATTATCGAACACCTAATTTTAGTCAAACAGATATAAAAACAATATTTGTAATGCGAACGATAAACTACCCTACTACGCCTACCTGTCTACCAATAGTTCTACGTGCACATGCAAAAACCGTGTTAAAATACCACACCAAAGAAAGATTAAATCCACAGCAAGAAACATGATGTTATCTATTGACAAAAGTTATAGCAGTGTTATAGAATATGACTAATTTACGAAAACATCGTTTAGAATTCATAATTATTTGAACAATTCACTTACAATTAATTATATATTGTACACATTAGTTATTCAGTGATAAAAGTTCGTTCACTTAATTATAGGTGTGTTACCAATAATTGAATTAATAATTTGGTTTATATTGGTACTGAACTAATTATGAAAAGTAACAACCCACACGTCAAAAAAACACGGCGGACATATTCACTGAACTTGACTGAATTTAACCACAAAATGAATTTACTGAACAGTCAAATGAAATGACAGTTGTCACTTCAGACTTCACTGAACATTTGTAAAAGTTTCGCAAGAACAATAGTTGCATAGAAACGAAAATACACAAAGCAGTGAAGTCAATAGATGTAAACAGGCAGGAAAGCTTCTGTGTAGATTGAGGAAACGGGGCGAATACTCAATCAATGTCTACATTTTTTAAATACATTAACATATATCTAATAAGACTTTTTATTGGATATATGACCTAAAATCATTTTTCTTATAGCATTAAAGGTCAATGTTAAAGCTTTCACCTTTTAAATTTATTGAAATTCTTATAGCAGTGGGTGGTGGAGGTATGACGACATTCTAGTTTTGACCCATAGACTCAGAGTAATAAGTCTATGTTTTGATCCAACAAAATCTATTCAAATTTAGAAAATGTCTATGTTATCAACGATCTCTCCAGAGAGAAGGAATCTAATCACTCTAAGTTGATGCTCTATGTACCTCATTTTCAAATTTAAAAGATGTCCGATAATTATTACAATCCTTTTCCCCCAAAAGGGAAAACAGTTTCGGAGAAATATTCTTCAGCAGTAGAGAGGTGGGTAGTACTGTAGAGTACCGTGATTCGTCATTTATTAATTACTTCAATTCATTTCAGCTTTGAAAATCTGATTCGATTTCATAATCCAGACAAACAAGTTTACAATGATTCTTTAATTTTAGAATCCCTTGCTAAATGTCTTAGAGAGATTGAACAGTTAATTAATTTAGAAACGGATGACCAAATAATTCCTGTAAGACTTTCCAATTTTATAAATTGCAATTGTTTAAGTTTGGAGGAATATTGAATCCATTCTCTTATATTTTATATAATTTTAGATAGCTTTATTCCACTTGAAACAACAATTACAAACTTTTATACTGATAATACAAGATAAGAATCTGGATCACAAAAAAAGTTTTATTTGTAACTTAATAAGACCCCAGGTCAGTGGATTGAACCAGTCTCGTGAACGCAAAAACGATATTTTGGCAAATATAGAAAGTACAATTGAAATTCCACGAGTCAGTGGTCTCAATGCAATTGCTGGATTGTGGGAGATTAAAAGAATTTTGAAATCGTTAATTATATTACCAAAACATCAACCTCAATTGTTTGAAAACCGCAAACCATGTAACAGCTTACTCCTTTTTGGACCTCCTGGAACTGGAAAAACTCTTATTGTACATGCTATTGCTGCTGAAGCAAGTGCAATTCTTCATTCTATTTCAGTTAGCGATATTCTTTCATCTTATGTAGGAGAAAGTGAGAAGTAAGTAATGTTATTATTATCGTGATTGTATCTGATAATTCTCAAACTGAAATTTTTAGAATGATTAAATCCTTATTTCAATTCATCAAAAATAATGGAAAATATACAATCCTATTTATAGATGAAATAGATGGGTTTTGCAGGAAACGGAAAGATACTGAGCAAGAATTCTCAAGAAGGTGATAAGAGTATTTATTTCTTCAAAATATCTGTAATAGTTCAATTCAAACTAGCGTAGCTGTGATTAATATTATGTTGAAATATTCTTCATATTGACACCTAAGTGCTGCCCATAAAGCATGGTAGTTATAATTTTTTCAACAGTTTATCAACTTTTAAGTAATAATGTAGAATCAATCAACTTCATATAAATTATGAAGATCAAATGATTGAAAAAAAACATTTATACAGGGTGTCTCAGTATACCTGTTCCAATGGATTATCTCAGCCATTTCAAAAGATAAAAATTTGAAAATTTCATGATCTCCAATTCGATCAAGGAACCTTCAACTGAGAAAAACAAAAATTGAAAGTCATTTCCGGTTTGACCGGAGATGAAGAGAACGTCGAATTTCAAATTATTAGAATTGTAGTAAAACTGGAAGAATTAATAATTCTTAAATGAAAATCTTAGTGTGCCATGGAAACATTTTTTTGTAACTTTGATAGTGATACATTGTTGGAAAGATAATTTTGAGTAGAAATTAAAAATTGCAAAAAATATACAGGGTGCCATTTGAAATAAAAGTCAGAGTCACTTCCTGTCAAACCGGAAGTGACTTTCAATTTTTGTTTTTCTCAGTTAAAGGTTCCTTGAACGAATTGGAGATCATAAAATTTTGAAATCACTGAGATAATCCATTGGAACATGTATACTGGGGCACCCGGTATATAAATAATGTGATAAGTATTTATATTAATTTTTAGATTAAAAACCGAAATAATGTGCCAACTCTCTGCTATTGAAAATCACAGCAACATTTTTATAATATGTGCAACAAATTGTCCGTGGGATTTGGATGCTGCCATTATTCGTAGATTTCATAAACGATTATTCATTCCATTACCGAATCATGAAGAACGTTTAGAATTATTTAAATTATTTACTAGAGGGACTCTTGAAAATATTGAAGCAAGTGAATGGCTACCACTTCTTACTGAAACAAAAGGTCTTTCAGGATCTGATATAGCTGATTTTGTACAGAATGCAATGGATGTTCCTATAAATGAACTGCAACAAACTAAGATATGGAGAAGATGTATTGATGGTTTTTATGAGCCTGTACAAAATCTAAGTGATGATAATTTTGCAGATGTAGAATGTGCAAGTTTAGAAGAACTACCACCAAATTCTGTTCGAGCTAGGCCATTTTGCTTGTCAGACTTGATGATTGAAGCAGAAAAATGTACACCTACTGTTTTTAAAGAGGACCTCAAGAGATTTGAAAACTTCAATAAACAGTAACTCCCTTGTAATCTGTAAGATATAAATAAATATTCATGTTATTTATAATTATTAATCTAGTTATTCTAAATTCCATTATCTGCTTTAAAGGAGTTATTAACTTTGCTGCTGTAAGTAAACTATTTTCCAAGTAAAACAATGATAAACTTATTAAATATATTTATTAAATATTACATTTGTGTTTAATGCTATTTAAAAAAAGGAAATATCTAAAAACGTCATAAATAAACATAAGTTATCTTTTTTTTCTTTGAAGTACCATACATAGAATATGTTATAAAACACATGGGGAATGCTTCAAAATCAATTTACACAGCCAAAGAAGAATTTTAGAATTGTTGAAACAAAAATCACAGAATTTAATTGTTTGAGAAGTTTTATAATTTTAGTTTATTATACCTTATTTTTTATCTTATTTCTAATTAAGACAAAAATTTTATCATGATGTAAACATCCAGCCTTTTAACTAATCTTAATAACATTCATATTCATATTATCAATTTATTCGATCATTTGGTAGTAGGGATTGAAACATATTTTTACAGTATATGTATTGCTTAATTGCAGTGAATTCTTTTTTCTCTAGAATAATTCATCACTTGCTAGGTAAAGCGATTCACTATAAAGAAGTGACTACAATTTATTGCTCAAGGTGCATTATCAATTGCAAAATTGCGTCAGTTTATAAATAGAAATGTCAGGATTTGCAGTGAACCGTATTTATCATAATTCACGTTTAAATGCTTAAAAGTTTGTTTTTTGTTTAAATTTTTATTGCAAGTGAATTGAGATTTGATATTAACACTATAAATAATATTCACCAACATACTGTTAAAGTACTTTCGGCTAGCAAGTAGCTATCATCAGAGGTAGCAGAAAGGTTCTCAGTAGCATATAAGCATATCATAAATTCACTGGACAAGGGTAGGGTTACTTCTCTAGTTCTCCTTGATTACTCAAAGGCTTTTGACAGTATTGCCCACGATCCTTGAATCTCTTAGCATAGATAATATGGCGGTGGGATTCTTCCGCTCTTATCTAAATAATCGATTGCAGAGGCTTGAACTCAACGGTAAATTTTCGGACGCTTCAGAGGTGACGTCCGGGGTGTTACAGGGCTCGGTATTAGGCCCAACTCTATATCTCATATATGTCTTCGACATACAGTCTCCTGTTAAATATGTCAGTATAGTCTTTTGCTGATGATGCTGCATCTTTCACATAACTCATCTAAATTTGAGGATGCACCTAATCTTATTAATGACGATCTCAAGTACTCAAACGCTCACCATATGATTTTGAACCCGAGCAAATGTTGCCATATTATCTTTAATTCTGGTCTGAAGGCTAATGCGGCTTAAGATTCGGAGCCAGGTTCTGAAAGCTTCAAATAGCGCTAGGAGTCTTGGAGTGATATTTGACTGCAAACTATGCTTCGAGTATATAACGTTATTGGTTAAAAACTCCTAACTTGTCTTGAGACAGTTATATGGGCATAGGTAATTGATAAGTTTTAACTTGAAGAAAAAGCTTTGTGAATGTTTAGTGTTATCTATCCTTAACTATGGCTTAGTTTTGTATTTCCCATCCTTGCTTCATAATTCACGTTTAAATGCTTAAAATTTTGTTAACGAGTTCTTTGTTTAAATTTTTATTGCAAGTGAATTGAGATTTGATATTAACACTATAAATAATATTCACCGACATACTGTTAAAGTGTAGCTATCATCAGAGGTAGCAGAAAGGTTCTCAGTAATTTTAGCAGATAAGGATGATTGTTTCTTATTTATAGTGTTATAGCGATCCAGTTTGAACTCTGTTATGGTTTATTTCAGATTAAGAAACTATTTTCGAGCGAACCATTTATTCAATGGTTTTAATTGCGTTTTAGAACATAGTGTACCTTGTCACAGCTAGATGTCACTAAACTACACGCAATCTGAGAGTCACATGATTTGCAAATAAGCTACAGGTTTTTAAATAGTATATAGATGTGGAAAAACTTATATGGATTATTTTCATACCACAAGCTTGTTAATATTTGTACATAAGTGTAACATAAACAGGAAATGCTAATTATGGTAATGCACATATTTGGAGCTGGAGGTTTCATTAGTAAGGGTTATAATTGACTGAATTTGATGTTAAACTCAGTGGCGGCTCGTGAACTTTTTAAGAGAGGAGGCTGGACATAAAACGTTCTTGTAAAAATATACTCTATTCAGCCAATAAATTTAACCTTTGCACAGCGACCGTACCAGCTACTTCAGTGCCAATATTAATTGTTGCCAAGCAAGAACCAACGTGAAGGTGTAGTTTCTATTGACAAAAAATTTTTTTGTTCGTTTTTTTTTTCTTTGGATTTTTGATATTTTTTATTTTTTTTTTGAAATTTTTCATATTTTGTTTTTTTTAATTATTTTTATAAACTTTTTTATATATTAACGGAATTCTACGGTCTTTAGTTTGCGAAAAATGATCGATAATATTATCATAAAATGTATCATTTTGTTTTAAGTGTTTTACTAAATCTTTTTTAATAGATATCAAACTAACATTGTATAAACGATTTTGGCTCATTGTATTTCGCATGTAAGTTTTAATTCGTTTGAGAGTAGAAAATGATCTCTCCACCGATGCCGACGTGACAGGAATGGTGACTGTCAAACAAAGTAGTTTATAAAACTGAGGTAAAACTTGTTGCAAATCATTGTCTATCATACATTTTATCATATCGGCGTGTATGTCGTACTGGCCTAAAATATCTTTATCCGAGTAGGTATATAACCCATAATTCATTGTGCAGTGCTATTTTATCAAAAAATTTATATTTTAGAACTAAGTTATCTAAAAGTGTATTGGGAAACTCTTTTGAAAAAGATTCGAAAAATCTTCTATTCGTCAAGTCGAAAAATTTCAATTCATGTAAATCGGAAAATCGAATCTCAATTTGACCTTTAATAGTATCTGAAATTTCATAAAAAAAGTTGTTTATACTTAATGTAGTTTCTTGTCTACCAAATTATATGTTTTCCTCCTTTAACAATATTCTGTTTACCGGTTAATTTAAACTTAATACTCGATGTAATATGTTCCTCCGATTTTTCATGTCTATCTATACCACGAGCTAAATTTTTCAAATCATCATAACCCGAGTGTCCCCAACATGAAGTTGTATCAGATGTAAATAGCAAGCAATATAATTTATTGTGTATTTCGATTTTGAAACATACCTGTCATCGTCACCACTAATCCTTTCAAATCCGGTAAAGGCCGTTTATTTTTAACAAAACACTTTTCTATCATATGTTAATCCACTAAATGGATTTTCTAAGAACCCAGCAACTAAGTCACTCATCATTTTAACGTTCACCGATTAGATAAATTATAACTTAACTACTTAACCTTACTTCGCCTCGCTGTACAAAACCAAGAACTAACGGAACACGACACGTGTGGCATTCTTCTAGCGGAAGGGCGGTAGCAAGTAATCGTATTTCATTCGACCGACGATTCCGTACGAGAAGCTAGCTTCCATAGGATGTTGCCATATTCGCTCTTTTACCCTATCTAGCAATTGAACTGCTTGGAAAACGGCAACTGTGTTGACCACACGTATTTAGCGTTTGAGATATATAGAGAATCTAGCCTCTGGCCACTGTTGCCAGATTAAAAATAACTACTGAGAACGGGGAATTAATTGTAAAATTTAAAGAATTATCAGAGAAACAGGAAATAAAATGGAGAATGATCATTAAGATAAATTGGTGAGTAGGCTGAGCCTCCTTAGCCTCCTTCGAGGAGCCGCCACTGGTTAAACTAGGAGCTTTCGTATTTCAATTCGGTTTTTATGAGTTGTTATATGCTCCATTAAAATGATGAATAAACACATCTATTTTGAATTGAGAATGGATTAAATAAATTCAATGCTTTTTGATCAAAAAATGGTTGGGTCTTTAACATATTACATAATCAATAAAATTATACTTAGTAAATGGTATCAATGGAACAGTGCACATCCTGTACTTTTTAGCACTTAACCTAGAGCAATAAAAAGTTCGCCACACCCAAGACTTTCCATCATCTTTTGGAAGAACACTCATTACAATCACACATTCTCTAATAGTTTAGCATTGTTAAGGATATCTAATGAAATTCTGAAAATATTTGTACAAATTATTGTTTGTTATTTTTAATGGAAACAATCTAAACTGTTCCTCGGATGTTTACAAATCAAAAAATCTTCTAGTCACAAATTTCATTAGCTCTATTACATAAAAGTATATGAAGAAGGAGCAGATTATGAAGTTTTGCGGGCACTGAAGATCATTTCCGTTATGTTATGTTAACTAACATTCAACAATTCAACTATATGTACATTTTACTTATTTACAAGATCATTAGAAGCTAAATTTTTAGATTATATCCTAAAATAGTACTAGTGTATCAATTCTAAACAATATAGTACAAATTCAATAATCTATTGATTCCTCATATTTAAAATAATTAAATTTTTCTGAAACCTTACAATAAAAAAATCAAAATACATACTTTGTATATTATTAATGGCCCTACAAACCAGCTTTATCGATTAAAAATCTTAAATTTCACAATAAAAATAAAACAAACTATAACAGTCTTGTTCAATAATTGGCATTGCAAGCAGTTCTATGGCCATTTATTAAAACTACGAAGAAAGGGTAATCACATTCAAATAGAAAATAACAATTCAGAACTAAATATAGTTTACAATTTGATATATGAAATCTACATTCTATTTGAGATGGCAATTTCCAAGGATCAATTACAATTACTGTTATGATGCACAAACATCGAGATCTACACAAGAGTAACTTTCTGACAGAATAATCCTTGAGCTTCACCTCCAATCACCTTATTATGTGAACGTTTACGCAGAATTGCATTCATTTGATATTGTCTGGTGTGTGCATGTCATGTATTCTACATACAAACCCTAAAGTTGGCTTAAGTATTCTATTATATTTGCAAAATAATACCGGGATATCAAAAATTATCTTGGTCAAGGGTGGTTGTGGAATCTAAAACGTGTGTCTTACTTTACGTTCGAAATAATTATGTCACTGTCACACTGACATCATCAATAACCTACAAATTTCATACCTATTTATTTCAGTTGTAAAACAATAATGAACTACAAATTATGGAATAATTATGTGAACTTTGAACCTTTTCAGAGGTCTGAAATAGTTAATTTTCCGTAAATCGAATGACGTTCACGGGAGAAGCCCGTAGCACGCGAGTTAGAAAAGTACAAACTGGTTGTACCTAATACGGCTTTACGACGACTTTTCGCGTGCAGTTTTCGCTCCATGTAGTTAGATTTAGTATCGGACCGTGCCCGACGGCCCTTCTTTTTTCGATAAATGTCCATTAAATAGAAAAATTCAATTAAAACAGTTTCAGGTATTCTCAGATCTCAGATACGCGCGTCTAACGCGCGACGTACCAAAGGGAATTTTCTCGCGACTAAAATATACACGAAGCGGGTAAAAGCTAGCGGCCCATAGCCAAAAACACTTTATTACAACAGGCGCCGGTCGCACGGGGCAAGAAACGGCCCCAAATTAACAAGACCTAGGTAAAATGTATAAACTCTAACTTACGCGCAGCGAGCTCCTCGAGGCATATGTCAAAATGATTTCGTTCGTAGCTAATTACATAGGACGTCTGGCGTTCATGCAATTATGTTTTTAGATAATTCGAACCTTCTAATTTCGATAGGCCACGTGAAAATCCCGAAGTCCAAAGCGCTAAAGACTTCTGAGTGTTACAATATTCGTATAAAATTGCGAAATTTCGCACTTTTAGAAACTTCAAATTAATTATGACCTAATTATTTCAAACGTAAAGTAAAGACACACGTTTTAGATTCCACAACCACCCTTGACCAAGATAATTTTTGATATCCCGGTACTACCAATAAACGAGCGGTGCTTCGTTTATATTACCAGTGTCATTTGAGAGTTATAATTTAGACTATTAATGTAAGAAAACATATTTTTCACTTACATTTTGGATTTAATATTGTTTTATGTTTAATACTTACATTCATCATAACATTTGTTTTGACTAGAAAGTTTTTTTTGTAGTTCTTTGCTTAAGCAGAATAACTTTTTTCTGAATAGATATTTTAATTTTGATAAAAAAGAAAATAATCAACTGCAATTGTTATACTTTGCCTGAATAAATTTCAAGTAACTCAATCATAGGTAGGTAGAAACCATTATCACCTTTGCCCCAAATTTGTGAAAAAAAATACTCAACATTTTTCAGAAAAAAGTTGAAAAGGTATTAGTAGAATGAATTAAGAACTTTGTTTAAAACTATTCACACAGTTGCCCCACTTTAACTTAGTTTTATTATAATTGAGATCAGTTGTTTCCTTAGAGTTCTAAATTATCGTTGGAAAGATAAATTACCATTTATATTTGATCCATCAAGAATTATTTTATCTCAAATTCACTTTTATGAAATTTCTATTAACGTTCATCACATTTTATTTATAGGCAATGTTTTTACTTAGCCATCTGAAATCAATTGTAAAACATGATCTGAATTGCACATATTCATATTGCCTTTAGCATGACATATTTAGAAAATGACGTGAGACTTTCTAGTTTAGGCATTAAACATATTTGTGGTTTCTGTAAATTTATTTGCATCAGTGACACAATTTTATTATAACATAATTACACTGGTGACATTTGCTTGGAATTCAATACCCACATACAATAAGGTCATTACAAAAGGAATGAAAAAGATCAGTTTTTTAATGCCCATCGAATTATCTAAAAAGGTATTGGGTATTTGGAAAAAATATGTGTAATCAAGATCTATGCTGAAGTAATGATAACTTTATCAATTAGTTACTTTACATTGATCTAAATAAAGAAATATTGAATATATTTCACCACATACAATTAAATCAATATATTAACGCAGGACGCTAGTTTATTGAGATAAATATTACTATCCAAGATATTTAAAGCAAATTTTGATCATAGCAGTTCTCATTCTAAGTAATCTTAGATTCTTTCGATACTCACCTACGATTAGAATTATTGTTACCATTAAAACATGATGAAACACGACATGGCGTCTAAATCTCCCGCATGAAATATTCATACTTTTGATTGACTCTACATACCGAAATTATTCTAGGGTTTCTTCGAGAATACAGTAAAAGACGCAACTCGAAATAGCGTCCGTTGAAAACAAGTCATCCTAACGTTCCTAATGGTGAGCGCATAAACAGATGATATACCGAACTCAATGTTTATACTGCAAGGATTCTAGCCCTGGGGGAAAACCCAGGCTGCATATACTTCTATTTTCACTAGCGTAAGTTCGAAACTCCAAGCGGCAATGTTATCGCAGGTTAGATTGTAAAATTTTTATATATTTTTGGGAATGCTAGCTTAGTAGGTTCTTTGAAAGGTTGTTCTTGTAATTGATTGATTTTCCTTGCCCTTGTACATATCTTTAAATATATGTTACCTAACAGCACTAAGAAGGGTGAAATAACGTACTTTGGTAGTGTTTATCCCGATAGCGAAGTACTATGCTACTATAGCAGACATAATGTATTTTTGGATGTAATAAATTATCCTTCTTTTAAGGTTACAATTTAGTACGTGGGGGACTGGGTCGTCATGAGAGGTTTGTTTACATGGGATCTGGAGACTGGTTCATTGTGAAATTTATTGAAAGGAAACATTCTCGATTGAAAAATATATACCAATTAATTATACCGTTCATATCTTCTATAGAAGTTTGCGATGTTTATCAATTGAATTATTGAACCAAGAATAGTCTAAGAAAATATTTTCAAAGGCACAATAAAATTCAATCCGACAACACAAAGATAAACAAACAAATTGGATCAATCTTCATAACTCAAATCAAATAAACAGGCCTACACGGAACTATCTGATGAGATCTAGTTTTAACCTTAACCAAGCCCTACGTAAAAACAAAACATGCTATGTTGCATTCTAAACAAGGACAGAAAAGCCCTCTTTATATCTTTTATTGCTCCGAGGTTGCTACCCCCAAGCGGCAAGTCTAGGTTAGTAGTTTTTTTTCAACATTAATTTAACACATAAGCAAGATGATTATATTATCCCGCAGACGTCTCAAATGCTTTAATAAGGCGCGAACCGCTCCAATACACCTACAATTCAAAACGATCAATCAGCGCAATTTCGAGTCGCCTATTCTCTTCGTCATCCCAATCACAGACATGTTCACCCAACTACTAAACACATACCTAGGCAGTATTTCATGAATTATTTCTTGTTTGTATGCAATTGATAACCTACTAGGGAATTTTCCCTAGAGTTAGGGATTGTCCAAAAAAGGGCTTTTTTAAATTTCCTGTGGATCATTTATTCGAAAAACGAGTTTAGTCCATGTCTCCAAAAGAATCGGGGTATAGCATCGCATAACGAAAATGTTAATAAAATTGAAGAGTTCAAAAAGTTGCCCTAAGAAAGTACCCTCATACAGCTTTATCCTGTTATACCGGAAGTCATCTGAAAAGGGTTTATCGCACAAAAATTATTAACCCCTTTTTGGAAAGGATATAGGTAATGGAGTTTGTTGAAGTAACATATACCTATTTTGAAAAGAATCGAACCATAAGCACAAAACTCGTTCGCCACCTCGAATTTTTGAATTTTGACTAAAAAATCATAATCTCCGACCCCAAAAACACCCTTATACCAAATTTGAATAGAATCGGACCATAATCATAAAACTCGTCTGTCATCCTGGAGCCGCCATCTTGCTTTTTGTTCTTATAATACATTGTCAATAATGAATACCTGCCAAATTTCAAGTTAATCGGACGACTAGAAGTGGGTCAAAATTCACTCCCAAAATTTCACCCGAACGTACAAATATATAGATCGGTAGATAAACAAGGCAAGTTAAATAAAAGCTTGTAATGATTTAGAAACCGCTATGTCACATTGAAATTATAATGTATTTCACAACTCTTTATACTGACACCTACTGTCAGGCTGACTTTCGAAATATAACCTTGTTGCACATATTGCGATTATAATTAAAATTTTCAATAAACTACCGTAAAAACCACGGTCGTACATACAGGTCTGGAAACTCGAGGTTGTTTCCTATGTGAGAAGTGGGACCGCTAAGCGTCGACTTTCGCGTAGTACCAAAAGACGTCACGTAAGAGTATTCTCTGACAACTGTCAGTTGACTTGTCAACACAAGGAATACCTGCGTTTTTAGAAACAAATTACGAAACCGTGCATTGTGCCGAAATGCAAAACGGGGTACAAAAGTGTAAAGCAAGAAACTTCTGTTTTTAAAGTGCCGAAAGATGCGGAAATGCGTTAAAAGTGGATGCTTGCGATTCCGGATAGAAATTGTTTTAACGAGGTCTTTTATGAAGTTAGTATACATGTATTTTGATTGTAATCCTAATTTAATTTAAAAAATGTTTAAGTATATACGATCGATTATTTTCATACATTTCCTTTTTAAATTACTACCAAAAAAAGCCTTAGATAATAAGTACATACTCCGGAAAGAATGTGTTTTCACGAGGTCTTTTATGTGTGCGAAAAGGGGAAGTTATTTTTAAGGTGAGTAATACATTTTGACAAGAGTAACAGTTCTATTCCTCTCTCAAATCAGAATACTTAGTAACACTGCGATTCCGGGAAGAAATCGTTTTACTACTTCGAGATCCAAGCGCTAGCTAGTGGCTGAGCGAGGGACTACGAGTTTGGCGACGCGTAAGAAACCCATGTCAACCATAGAGTTTCAAGACCTGTATGTACGACCGTGGTAAAAACTTACGTCACTCCATAGAAATAAACGAAAACTGACAGATGACATGACCGCCAACCCAATCAACGCCATCTGGTTCGAGGTTTCCACATTACCTGCCATTGGAAGCATGTAGCTTAGAATATTTTTTTCGGATAAACGTTTTTTGATGAAGAAACCGAATCTAACGATCAAAAAGAAGTCCCCATTTAGAATTTCAAATTTATCCTTCCTTCCAACCTCAGGGAGTCGTAGAGAGGATAATTCTAATTTTAGCGAGGTTGATCTTCATTAAGCATATTCTTTTCGTACAATACGTATTTGTTAAAACTTTCGATGCCTCAAGATCAAGAAAATTACGCCGCATACTCAAAAGTTTAAACTTTCATGTTAATTAAAACTGATGACTTTTGGAAAATGTGTAAAATTAAAATATTAAAAAATCGATGGTAGAAGCCGTTACATCATCAGTATGATCAAATGAAAGAACTTTGCTTTCATACCACTTTTAATCACCACACAGTCGAGGAAATAAAGCAGAAAAAAGGCCGAAGTGAAACCGATTTTGATAATTTGTCACTCAGGAGTTTTTGGGGTCGCTGATCACGATTCCTGTGCCAGATTTGAACTACGACGTACCTGGGGCATAGGACATCCTGGTACTAACGTCGTCTACAGGGAATTCATCAAATTATCTTTTGGAATGGGAGGAAACTTGTAAGGGAGGTTTTTTTGAGGTTCCTAGTTGCGACCATGACCCTAGGTCATATCCATGGATTGATTTTAATTAAATAGCTCTGAAATGCAATCAAATTCGTATCTCGGGGGTTTTTGGGGTCGCTGATCACGATTCCGGTGCCAGATTTAAACTACGATGCACCTGGGACTCAGAACATGTTCGTACTATCGTTGTCTCCAGGGAACTCGCAGAAATACCTTCTGCAAAGGAATGAAACCTGTTAGGGAGGTTCCCTTGAGCATACGGGTCATGACCATGACGCTCGATAGTCACCTGGTGGTCAGGATATCCTGATTATCTAGGCCTTCTCCTGGTATTTTTTGATATGCTCTGAAATGAAACAAAATTCGTCTTTCCGGGGATTTTTGATCGCTGATAACTTTTCCGAAGTTCGGACCAATCACCGAAGATTCTGGTGAACAGATCTGGTATATCGACAACAAAGAATTAAAAAAATACCGTTTGCACTACAATAAAACTTGCTTGAATTTTTCTAATCCGAAAAAAACTAATAGTGAAATATTTTCTATTTTAATGGCAAAAATGTTGAAATTTTTAATAACAATGTTTTGTATTACTAGTTATGCAAAAAGAGAAGTTTTAAAGAAAAAAAACAATAACCATATCGTAAAGCTCGAACCTTTTTAGTCAATATTGGTCAATTAAAGGAATATGGAAACGGGAAAGGAGTTTTGAATCAATTTTCTCCGGAATCGTGTTCAGCAGCCCCAAAAAACCTCCGGCAGACGAATTTGGTTGCATTTCAGAGCATATTAAAAAACAATCCATGGAAATGACCTAGGTCATCAGGGTATCCTGACCACCAGGTGACTATTGAAGGTCATGGTCACAACTGTCTACCTCAAAAGAAACTTGTGAGGGAGGAAGTTTCATCACATTCCAAAAGATAATTTCACGAATTCCCTGGAGACGACAATAGTACCAGAATGTCCTGAGCCCCAGGTGCGTTGTAGTTCAAATGTGGCACCGGAATCGTGTTCAGCAGCCCCAAAAAACCTCCGGCAGACGAATTTGGTTGCATTTCAGAGCATATTAAAAAACAATCCATGAAGATGACCTAGGTCATCAGGGTATCCTGACCAGCAGGTTACTATTGAATTTCATGGTCATGACCCGTATGCTCAAGAGAACCTCCCTAACAGGTTTCATTCCTTTGCAAAAGGTAGTTCTGCGAATTCCCTGGAAACGACGGTAGTACCAGGATGTCCTGAGCGCCAGGTGTATCGTAGTTCAAATGTGGCATCGGAATCGTGTTCACCCAGAGTGAGAAATTTTGGTTATATTTGGACATTTTTTCAACAGTTTTAATATTATCTCCCGAAAATGCATTCAAAAAGATGCATTTCCTCTGTAGAAATGCTAAAATGCACATTGGATGAAAAAAAAATGGTAACTTTTTTCTAAATGACCTCTAGAATCGATTACAAAAAAAATTATCAAAATCGGTTCATCCGATTTTTTTTTTCGACCTTTTCTGCTTTATTTCCTCGACTAACAGATACAATCGTTCTTTCATTTGATTAAAATATGAATTTGTAAGGGAGTTATGACTTTCAATACGGCATGAAAATCAAATTCTACAATTCTCTCAACTTCTTGGAAATTATTTCGTCTTGTCATCTCCTTATGCCGATAAGTTTTGTCACATTCATTATCACTTGAATATCTTGTTAATTAACTAAAATGCAAGCTAATATGATAAACGAACGTCCTGCGTGGAGTACTTCCTTTTAAAAATAACCAGATTTACTTACATTAAAAACTACTCACGCTATCTTTATCTTGTAAATCGTTGACCTGTTGCGGTTTCAAAGGAGCACTAGGTTCGAGATCTGGAGCGCTACCCCACTCGCCGCGTGACATCATCCGGTCGTCGTAGAGGGAAAAACGCGCCGACGACTCCTTAGCTGCTTTCCCCCGAGTACGTCTAACCGACGGAGGAACATCACCCGGTGTCTTTATTCTTTGGGAAGGATCTTTCAGTCTGGATAAGTCACTTATGGAAGAAAATACTTCGTTGAACTGTTCTAATGATTTCTGTCTCGATAACGTGTTCTTGCCTTTGATGATTTGCGTTACTCCCGAAACATTATCTTTGGACTTGACCACCTTTAATGGTAAAGTCGACGGTCTTATATTCTCTTGATCGCCCAACAACGACGTGGTCACCCCGTTCTGTCCGAAACTGTTGACCAACTTCGTGTTGAGTTTGACTTGAGTTTGCTTGCAGGCATTACTATTCGTATGTTTCCTCCCGTTGAAAAACTTCTTGAAACCGTTCCATTTAAATCTGGACTTATGCGTCTCGATAACGTTATTGTGTTGTTTAGGACTGCCGTGAACAGCATTTTGAAGATACGGGATAGGCGTCGCCCTGTGGTTGATTTGAAAATTTAAGAAATCGTTTGTTATCAAATTCTGAGAATCAGAGTTTGTGCAGTGTTTGAGCGATTTGTCTATTAGAAGGCTATCACTAGAACCTGAGTTGAGATTTCTTTCAAGGCATGGATTACGACCCTGATACGGTTGTAAAGGAGTGACGAAAACGGCAAGCTGATTTGAATTCTTGAAATTCCCCTCGCTCGGAGAAAGCAGTGTTTCAATAGTACCTACGGAAACGTCGATTTGGTGCTCGTGCAAATGATTATTGTTGATCAATGGCGCAGGACTTGCGGGTGGATGCATGGGATGCAATACCCTGCCTTTTAAAGATGGTAGTTCTAATATACGTTCCACTACGCACAGTGACGTTAAACGAGCTTCTGCGTCCTGCAAATCAAAATTAATATTTATAAAGAACGTGATTTGTCGACAGCATTATATCAGTCTGATGAAAATATCAATCCCACTGTGCTCGATAAAATTTCCAGCATTATTTCGAAACACAATCTGAATGTAGCATTTAAATCTAATCAATGACCAGGATGTTTATTTTCGACCAATCCCCTGGTCGTATACCCAGACTCAAAAGGAAAATCATTTCCAATTTTTGGTAGAATGTTTTTTCTAAAATATTTTCAATCTTTCATCACTTCCAACCATAGATAAAGTGATTTGTTCCTACAAATCTTAAATATTCTACAATGGTGTTTTATTTACAAGCATATTTAGAGTGCCCCAAAGAAAAAACCTAATGAAGTTAAATTTGGGGATTGAGATGGCCAATCCCATGGTCCTACGCGTTGCAACCAACGATCCTCAATTGATAACTAAGGAACATTGTTACCATCTGGGTGAAATTAGTGGGGGCACCATCCAATTGGTACCAACCTGTTGCCAAAGGTTCGCAGATCAATAATAGAATAAATCCAGCATAACGTCTTTTGGAAACATTTTCTCGATAAACGCTTTAACGTTTAAGCCAAATAATGGTTAAATCTAAAATGTACTTGAATTTGGCAACCTAAATGTGTTGCACGGTATCAATCTATGCTTTTTTCTACAAATACTCGCTATTTTTTGTTGAATTTCTTTTTAATAATTTCCTCAAGAAATATCTAATTTAGTCGCCTAGTGCCTCTTTTTTTACTAAGAATCAATCGGTCAATCCGACGGTGAAAAAAAATGGAAAGCTGTTTAAAACAATGGAGTTAAGAGATTTTAAATTTGTCACCTTCATGACATGTTTACACTATTTTTTTTACATTTTCATAAATTTTCTTTTAGTTTCACAACTCATTCAACATAAGTAAGATATCGTAAAATCATCTGTTTTTATAAATTAGTTTTGAGGGCAATCGCAATAAAGTAAGATTGCACATACTTTTTTTTTTTATTGTAGTAATTCAAACACTGTTGAGAATCAAGGTAGGGTTGTGTTATCCAATGCACTATTAATTTCTACGAAGAAACCGGAAGTGAAGGAAAATTGAAGATATTTTAGAATACAATCAACTCTCCTTTTAGTCCAGGCATTGAAGGATGACAATCGACGATTTTTGTCCGAATTTCCGTGAGTTGTAATTTTGGTTTTATTTTTATGTATTTTGACACGCTGTGCTCGAATAACTAGGGCCATTTTTTTGGACCCAAAAATAGTAATTTTTCTTTTGCGACAAAACTATGGGTTGTATGAAAAAATGTTTGGAACAAAAGTTGTTGGAAAAATTAATACGCGATTTTTGGTTCCGGTCCAAAGTCGATTCAAGGTCGTGGGCCCAAAATAGGGCCCATTTAATATGTTTTTAGCACATTGAAAAACTGAGTATGTCTCAGAGAGTTTTAGTTTATTTCATATTCTATTTCAGTGAAAAGAAAGTATTTTAATTTTTCTTTTTTTTGGTTTTTGGTATTTTGACATACCTCACTTAATGGCGCCAAAGTAGTCCATTTTGAAAAATCCGTATTTTGCGAGTTTCGAACGAAATACTTAGTTATCGATCTAAAACCGAATTCATTCGGAAGATTTCATAGATATGGTATGTAAAAAAAATGGATTCCGTGAAAACTTTGGATTTTTCGGTGGTCAAAAATTTTCAAAATGGCGCCAAAGTTATGTCTTTGCACCAAAATGCTTGAATTTTGGATATTAGGTGTAGAATGATGAAATCTTTTGAATGAATTTGGTTTTAGATCGATAACATAAGTATTTCGTCTGAAACTCGTAAAATACGGATTTTTTTTAATGGACGATTTTGGAGTCAAAAAAAGGGGTAGGTCAACACCAAAAACAAAAAAGAAATAAAACACTATTTCTTCAATGAAACAGAACATGAAAAAAATCAAAACTCTGACATATTTAAAATTTTTCAATGTGCCAAAAGACACACTAAATGGGCCCTATTTTGAGCCCACAACCTCGAAACGACTTCGGACCAGAGCCAAAAATTGCGTATCAATTTTTCCAACAACTTTTGTTCTAAACATTTTTCCATACAACTTCGACTTTAGTCACCACGTCAGAGAGTTGACTGTAATAGCTTCTTTTTGAAAATTATTCTACCAAAAATTCAAAACTATATTTTTTTTAAGTCTACAAACAAATAAAATTTAAAATGACTAATTTCGTATCTTTAAGAAACAACATTGCCCTGAATCAATTTAACCCACATAGAATAATGTCTCGACTTCACTACATAATTTCAACATTACTTCTTGAGACTATTTGATAAGGATCAGGCATTCGTGTTTCCCAATATATCCATTATAACACCTCTAAAATTAATCGATAACAAGAATTTTTCTCACCTGATCCCAACAGTCTTCTGTAGTTTCCATGAGAAGTCGAGCGGCTGCGGTGTCTTTCCAAGAAGGAGGCCACAACGGCCGGGCTTTCCTACGACTAACAAGGCTTTGCATTTGCTCCAAACTCGGATTTTCACCGGCTTCTTTAGAAAACGGTGGCGAATACGTTTGTGGTTCGGCGAGTTGCATGTCTGTACATCGAACACCAAGTTCCCATAATACTAAACCTAATGCGTACACATCTATTTGTTTTAATGCACTTTCGCAGTCCCTTAAGTTCACAGCACCTTCTAATACTTCTGGGGCCATATATCGTAAGGTTCCTAAAATAAATCGATGAGTATCATTCAGAAGTTTGATATGTGATCAACTGATGATATACTGTTATGAATTTTAATAATCCGATTCACAAACTAACAAAATAAAATTCGTCTTATTATCGTAAAATATTCGGAAATTAGCCTAAAAATTTTTTGAGTACATAACCGATCGGAAATTTTCCGTAGAATACGATGCTGCAGTCAGATTAGAGATATCTTGCAAGGAAATTTTAATTTTTTTCTAACCTGGGTAAAACTCGCACAAAATGTGTGTACTTTAAGGCGAAAATGGTCCGGTAGTAACTTTAGGCCGATTTTTCTTTAGAAAAAAGCATTTCATTGCCTACAATGTAACCAAACGACCCCAATCAGAAATTCTAAGCAGTTTTCCTCAATTCTCAGACAATTTTACGTAAAAAACAGTCAAACTCGCAATTGGTTGTAGGTCTGATCACGAAATATAGTAAAATACGGATTATTATAAATTCCTTTATTATAATCCAAAAGATTACATTCATATCAATAAATTTTTCCGCAAAACATTAGACTAATATTAAACATCAATTTTCAAGTGAAGATGAACTTTTCTTTAGCATATATTGCTTAAATTTGCCTTTCGTGTGACCAAGATGTTTTATTCGCAGAATGTTGCCTTTTGTTTCAACCGTCACTACTGAGAGGACTTTTTGCTCCAGAACTGGCCACTTATAATGTTTTTTATAACTGTATAGAAGTAAAATTTCAGTTTCAAGAGTACCATCAAATGTATTTGCAATAAAACCTAGTCCCCATGTATCTTTTATTACAAAAGTTACGTATGTATTGGCAGCCCATTCGTAAGACACTTTGTTAATTAAGTCAAAAATGAGATCGTAACTTGCGTTATAGCTCACAACTTTGCATGCTAGTGTAGTTTCATTGATGGGTGTGAATTGATGGTTCCAGGAACAGTTTGTACTTTGGGTAATGAAGTTTCTCTAACGCATCAATTTCATTCTTTCCAACTATAAAAGGTTCTATTGTCAATAATTTACGTTTAAAAATTTGTACAGGTCGTTCAGATTCAAAATTTGATTATTGACTGGCCGAGTCAGACTTTTTTTTGCAGCTATTCTCTTGAAAGTTCCACCTACCCAGCACACGGAGATTTTCCATGTGAAGATGCAAAGAAATTCCATTTTGCACCAAGTTGATACATTTTTTCATGTTGACATAAAAAATGAAAATTGAGACAATTTTTATATTGGCCTGTGAATCCATCTGAGAAATATTCAACTCTTTTTATATTAGGGAATGTTTTTTTTACATAATTTACTATGTATTTAATGTAAACATTAACTTTGAGAACATCATGTTTCAAATCTTCTGTCAGAAAGCATAAACTTATATTTTTCAACTTAGCCTCTTCATCTTTATAGTAAATTACAGTTGGGTGGAGCGAGCAAGAATTCTTGGACCAATAACTACTTTGAATTTCATCTTGAATTATAAAATTGTAATTTTCACTGAAATCTACTAGAATTACGAGGTTATTAGGCTTACTTTTATTATTCATTCAGCAAAGAAAAAAAAATTTCGTTTCCTTAAGAAACTTGGACTCTTCGAGATCAAACCTACAACCAATTGAGAGTTTGACAGTTTGTTACGTAAAATTGTTCCGAGAATTGAGGAAAACTGTTCAGAATTTCTTAATGGGGTCGTTTGGAAACATTGTAGGCAATAAAATAGTTTTTTTTTTAAGAAAAATCTTCAAAAAATTGGAAAAATTCTGGAAAACAGTGAAAATGGCATAAAGTCACTACCGAACCATTTTCGCCTTAAAGTAGACACATTTTGTGAGTTATAGCCAGGTTAGAAAAAAATTAAAATATAGGTATTTTGGGAAATGAATTTTCAAAAAAAAACTGTTGTTCCCATTTTCCGGATTTTCCTTGCAAAGGACTAATCTGACTGCAGCATCGTATTTTACGGAAAATTTCCGATAGATTATGTGCCTCCAAACATTTTTTTAGGCTAATTTTCCTACATTTTACGTAATAAAACGAATTTTATTTTTCACTTGAGAAAGGCCAAAAAAAACTTCGCAACGCAATATCGACACTTAAGACCCAAAATTTCTGGAATCGCTATATTTGTCAATGTAGGAAAGGTAGGAAGAACTTTCAGGGCGATCCCCGAGGGTAACCTGGGAACGAGCGCTGATTTCATATGGAAGCCTCTATACCGTGATATAGATATTCTTGTTGAATTTTTAACAATCTAACTTACCAGCTTCAGTCAAAGATTTATTTTCTGTTCCTCTTGGAATAACTGCCAGTCCAAGATCACAAATGCAACAGCTTAAATCAGATCTCACTAATATATTCCTAGTGTTTACATCTCTGTGTGCGATGCAGGGTTTGCCTAAGTCTGAATGTAAATGTGCTAATCCTCTTGAAATGCCTAGACACATTTTACTCAATGTAGCTAAGTCTAAAGTTTGATTTTTCAGATACTCTTGTAGGCATTCTTGTTCTAAACTCAATATGAGGAGATAGTCGATTGGCCCTCCAGGGGATGTTACATATTCCCCTCCGCCAAAACATTTTAATAAGGCCTGATTTTCACCTGAGACTTTGTATATTTCGTGTTCGTTGAGAAAATAATTACGATGATGAGACGGGAACACCTTAACGGCGACTTCTTGGTCTTCCACTACGCCTCTCCAAACAGAGCCATATCTTCCTTGACCTAACAGAAAAAACAATTCACTTTATAATACGTAAAATCCTATGTATTACGTGTTTTTACCTATAACATTCAATAATTTAAGTTTGTCCAAACTGTAATCTGCAGGTGGTGGAAGTGGATGTGAATTTTCAACGTCTGTTTTCATAGGTTTTCCTTTCAGCTTGTAGATAATGCACAAAACGATCAACATGACAATAATGAAGAAAAGCGACACACTTAAAGCTATCCAAATAAAAATTCCAACTGATTCTTTGACAGCCACATCTGTGGATGTTATGAATTGTTCAGGTGTGTAAGTATTGGTAAAATTCTCATTGCACATATTAGATGAACAACAGCAGAACTTGGTATCGTTCATAGCCTTCGGAGGTTCTTTATTTGAAATGCATTCAAGCTCGTCACATTCATTGGGTTTGCTGGAGGGATCCCAACAACCTAGAATTAACAAATATTTCAAATCATAATTTTAATACTATGTTTACTATGGGACGAATATATTCCTATCAAATATCAGAAATAACTATCGATTCATGAAATTTCATGCTAGTTTAACCTCTTTTTATTGATGGTCATAAGACTGTAGCATTTAATATGACAACCTCCATGAGTAGGGATTGGCAAAGATAAGTATATCCATTATTTACTTGGAATTCCTGAAACTGCATTTTTTCACGTTTTCATCAGAATGTCCAACCAAATTATTAAGTATAATGTCCATTATTTGAAGATACTCAACCTCGAAGCAACAAAGACTTAATAAGCGATTAATGTCGCTAACACTGTAGGTTCTTCAAACAGATATTATAAACTTCAGTATTTTGTAATATCTGTTTGAAGAATCTACAGTGTTAGCGAAACTAGTCGCATTAATGTGGTAAATTAGTAAAAATCAAACTCTTAAAAATTGTTATTTCCGTTTATAATGGATTTTCATATCGTAATGACTGATTCAATTTAATTTTTTAACAAATAAAAGATATTATTTATGAACTGTGATAATTGTCGGGACATTCGTCATACTTAGTATGTCACATGTTATAATCAGAAGAAATAGAAAAGCCACATGGCCTAGAATAATGTTACATATTTTTTATAAAGTGCTTTTATAGCATCAAGTGGTTTTTATCAAGATGCCATTCTCAGAAGTTATCCAACATTGAATTAGTGAATTACTTTAAATGTTCATTAAGTGCAGACAGTAAAAACAATCAAAACAGTTCATATCTGGTAAATGGCAATTTTACATTATGTAAAGTTATATTAACCATACAAGATGCAGATCTCAGAGGAACAAATTTCCAGTTCATTCTTTGAATTCTTCAAAAAACCTAACCGAACGTTATTTCATCCAATGATAAATATCATTTATTCACTTAATCTTAATTACAAATGAAATGTTCTGGATTTGAAAGATACAAAATGAGATCTTTAAAACATCCAGTAAACACTAAAACTTTACAATTATGTTCAACTAAGGCAAACTTAGATTCTTCAATTGATACAATCAACATCAACAATACTTATGCACCATTGAAGTGGAGAAAAATTCAATTTCAATTAAGTCAATTGTGGACGTTATTACTTCAACACTACTTGATAATAAATATTCATTATTAAAAATATTATTCTCGCAAGTAAATAATTTGTAGAAATTATTTCAACTCATTCTTAGTGTTTCAACCTTAGAATAAATTATTCTAAGGTTTGAACCTCCTTAAACACCAGAATCATGAATCACATTACATCCATACATAAATATTGAGTTATCAATATTTTATGGAAAAATCGTCTGAACGGGTCAGTTTTTAACGTTCTTGTTGGCATAACTTCTTTTATTTTTCAGTGAAACCTGACGAAACTGTGACGCCATTGGTTTCTTTTATTAAATTTCATTTGACCCCTCATTCAAATTCATTCATATTAATAAGGGTAACAAAATGCCAAGTATTTTCAAAATATTGAATCTAAGATGGGAGTATGTACACAAGCATTCGACATATATTCAGAATAAATGATCGAGTTTTCATTATTTTGAATACTCATTTGGGTCTTCCAAATTTCATTAGCAATATAGTTACTAGTTATTATTATTATGTTATTTTATATAAGAATAAGAGTAATTTATGAAACATAACAAAATACAACAGATTTTTAATAATTTTGAGTAGAAAAAAGGAAAAATCCGTTTTTGATCAGTCTCATTGCCTTGTTAGTGATTTTGAGATATTTTAACACAAACGAGAAAATAAAATAAGTTAATCTGAACTTTCAGAATTTCCATAATGCTAATGACATTAAAAATAGTCGAACAATTGAAATTTATAAAATTATTTATTATTAAATTAATTGTTACCGTTTTTGATCATAGAAGCCTTAAGGCCTGTTAGTGATTTTGAGATATTCTAACATTAATTAATTAATTAATTGAAATTTATGAAATTATTTATTACTAAATAATTGTTAATTGATTATTAATTGTATGAAGATTTCATAAATTGTATTACCCAATATTGTTATCCATAGTTTTACTTTGTTATTAATTGAGTATGGTGATCCATAGAACTGTTTTAGGTCTATTGGTGTAATATTATAGTATACTCATAATATAATAAATATAAAATGTTTGTGCCAATGTTATTGTCTGTCTTCTGGATTAGACATTATTATTGTTTATGAGACCTTTATTGTAGTCATGATTGATATAATTCAATAAATGTTTGTTTTATACATATAATTTAAAATTATGAAGACATACAAGTCTCTTACTGAAAGACTACATCAAAAATGTTATATAATTCTTTATTGGTAATCTTCTTGGTTTAAATAGAATGATGTTAAAAATTAGGATATAACTTTAGATAAACTAGTCTCATAAAGCTTGACTTGGCGCATCACCATTTAAGGTGGTCTACCCTCATCTGCCTCTAATTCTACCCAAAGGAATAAAATTTAAAGGCTCATTTTAGATTTGTCCTTAGGTCTATGTTATTGAATCTAACATACCTGTGTAGAATTAGTTGTAATTTTTTTACTAATTCAATTTTAATTATTGGTATTCGTCCGATTATCGGAATAATAGTAGATTTGCTTATTCGTCCGAAATTGTGTTGTTCATACTGTTGATTAGTGTTGATATACCGAGTTCAATGTTTAACCAGCATCGGCGGTTGTAGCCTAGGTGGTTAACACGCCGGCTATGTTATGTTGTTTCCCGGTTTCAAAACTCCAAGCGGCAAGGTCATCGCAGGTTAGATTATTAATCTTTCGACAGGTTAGTTTTTTAATTTTTACATATTTTTAGTAATACTAGACTCGTATTGATTTTCCTTGCCCTTATACACGCTTATTATTAAGTGTACATTGATCCTTCTTCATATATTTTTAAAATACATGTTTGAAAGATTCTATGCTCTAAGTTCAACGTCATAGATTAATTACACATCCTATATAATAACTTTTCTGAATTATCTTGGCTCCTGGCAGATATGGTATATAAATTCCACAGACATTTGTTAATTGTATAAAAAGAGTAACAGTTATTTATAGATATTAGATAATAAACTTCTGATGGGTTCAGATAGCTACTAAGAACATGAGATCAAATCAACTAGTGCATTATATTATTAGGTATGTAATTACCCCAAATGTATATCCTAGTCCAAAACTAATATTTTTCACAACTGTAACAGGTAAGAAAACTTAAACAGTGTCAGTTATTCTATATAATGAATATAATATAATAAAAATACAATAATAAAAATACAACAACCTCTTTCTGGATGTAATATTCAATCTGTTTTCAAAATCAATATAAAATGAAATATAATTTAGGAAACATCTATGATGAAAGTGTGAACATTTTAGAAATATACAAATATCTAAGATTCAGTAAAAGGGGTTTCAAAATATCAAATCGGTAGAAGAAAAAACAATTTTACAGAACAGTTTTCCCCTTTCATACATTAACCTGTCTGATATTTCAACCCATTAGAAGTGTTTACAATTCATAAAAAACGTAATGATCCATTAATAATAATTCAACACTACCAGGGAGAATTGCATAATGCCCTTAAATTAGGTAAGAAAATCAATGGGTAAAAGAGCTATTGAATAAGCACTAATTATATATGTTACTTGCCTTGTCCCATAATAGTTCCATTATCTTTCCAAAGTGTATAACAATAATTATTGGTGCACTTTTGAACACTAGATTGTGGCTCTTCTAAGCCTCCATCTTCACGTATGCGAGAAATCACTCCTGGAGCGCTAGCACATAGGATGGAATCTTCCAACACTACATTTTTTATTTGGATTAAGAATAACAAATAAATAAGAATTGTTTTGTTTGCCATATTTTGAATCAACACATTATTTTCTGAAAATAAAAAAATATTATATTTCTTGGCAGGTAGTTTTCAAAATAAATAATGTACTTAAACTACCAAAATCATATTCAGAGAAAAATATTTTTAGCCATAATTATATAGATGGAGAACAATAGTTTATTACAAACACAATTGATTCCTGTGTAATAATGGCTTAATTATCGATTTAATATTTTGCTATAACTTTAGTGCAATTGATTTGATGGAATAATTCGGTAAATACGAAATACTTTTTTGACACAATTGGTATGAAAATATCAAGCATAGCATCAATCTTAGAATATCTGACGACTTACCGGAATAGTTGAGAAAATAGGCACTTGCACTGTCTATAGCTAGATAACCAACAATCAGTATCAAAAATTTTTATTACGGAAACTGCGTATCCATTTGTTTAATAGGCGACATATGAACTCTGCTCTTATGGAATCTCTTCACAAACATAATTTCAGTTGTATTATTTTTTATCACAACATTCAGTTCTCGTCTCCGCCTTGCGCTTCACGTCTTAATCACGTGATACTGCGAACCATTGAATTAAATAGCCCCCGAAAACACCAATTGACACACAGAGTAGTAAGTATGTCAATTGTATTATGTTCTCTGGTCTCTGGATTTCTTATGTTTATAGCACGGTCGTACTTACAGATCTGGGAACTCGAGGCTGTTGCCTATGTGAGAAGTGACTCCGCTAAGCGTCAACTGTCGCGTAGTACCAAAAAGGGTCGCGCAGTAGTCGAAGAGTGATCTCTGACAACTGTCATTTTTGACTTGTAAACACAAGGAATACCTGCGTTTTTAGAAAAAAATTACGAAACCGTGCATTGTGCCGGAATGCAAAACGGGGTCCAAAAGTGTAAAGCAAAAAACTTGTTTTTGAAGTGCCGAAAGATGCGGAAATGCAAAAAAAGTGGATGCTTGCGATTCCGGAAAGAAATCGTTTTAGCACTTCGATCCAAGCGCTAGCTAGTGGCTGAGTGAGGGACTACGAGTTTGGCGACGCGTAAGACTCTTGTCAAACATACGAGTTCCCAGACCTGTATGTACGACCGTGGTTTATAGTCATCACATATTAACAAGTTATATTTTTAAATTAAATAACTATTAAAAGTTCGATTTTCACTAGTTTAATAAATAAATGTGACTATAATTTCTCTAATACAGTAGCTTCCTTAAACAAATATTACAAAGTTCCAACTTACTACAAACAAGCTACCTGATATATAATTTTAACTTTAATGATAATTATAGGATAAATGGTTATTGTAATTTTACCTAATTGAGTTTAACCTAGTATTACAGAAAATATATAAAAACTTAAAAAACCAACCCGTCAAAGTAACAACTAACCTGCGATGACCTTGCTACTTGGAGTTTCAAACCTACGCCCTTGCCAAGGAAGCAAAAAGCATTATCCCAGATCACCTCGGCCGACGAAGATTAAACATTGAATTCGTTATATCAATAGTTAATTTGCTCACCGCATATCAACAACATGGGTGGGAGGTATGTTGCATAATAGTAACTCCTCACATATTAAATTTACTACTTCAACCCAAAAATGGTTTCCATTTGATTAACTATACTTCTGTCACAGTATAAGAAAAGTTTATACTGTGCTTCTGTTCAAATGCACTCCACTGAGAAAGTTTGTTTCTATATTATTTATAGATAGATGCACGCAGTGGCGGTACCTTAGACTATATTATAAAAATTTTACTCATACTCTAAGGGCGGTACTATGCGAGGGGCGAAGAGGCTAGCTATACCCTTGCTGGAAATATTTTCTTCAAAAATATTATTTGATTGACAAATTGCAGATAAAAGAAAAACGATTCAATATTACTAGTCATAGTATCTATAAAAAAGGTTATAGATATTTGAATAAAATTCAATTGTGCCGTCATATTTGGCGAAATGTTAGATTTCTGACAATACTAGCCAACGTATTGCCATTCGCGCGCATGAGAACCCCCGTATCTGTTGTTTTAAATCAAATATGAAAATTATATCAAAGGTCTTTTATTGAAGTGTAAAATTATAAAATATGATTAGAACAATTATTATAATTGATATAAAATGTTAAATATAAAAATACTACAACTAACAAACTTTTTTTTTTGTACATAAATTGATAACATAAAAATATATGCTTAAATCTTATCAAGCTTGCTGCTATGTGTATTTTATTCATCAAACTATATCTTCAAAGCTGACATAAACACATTCGAATTACTTATGATTATCATTGGAATGATTGTCTAACTTGAACTATAAGTCAAAAAGAATGATATAAATGTAAGTAAGTCATATATAAGTAAAATAACATTAAATATTTCTCATTCTAGAGACTAGTGTTCAACACTGTTTATTACAAATTACCATGTGGAGTTACTATGATTTTCCCCACATTCTCAATGCTGTTAAAGCTGAATTAAACTTGCCACACCACTCAATCCTTTCTTCTTTTGTATCTGATGATAGAAGATGCCTACATAAAAAATTTAAAAATATTAAATGAAAATTTGGAAACCACCAATGCACACAATAAATTTTTAATGTGTAAGCAAGCCAGACGCATTGTATTGTAATAAGATAGACTAGAAGAACATTTACGATAGGGTAAGGTAAGTTGGTACGTCTACTACGTTGCCTGTCAGTAACTCGCGGGAGTTATGAGGATGTGCATCGTATTTGGGAATAATAAAATAAATTTACAGCACCTAATCCAATCTTTTTTGAAGTAGGAAGAGTCAACAAAAACAGCTTCTATAAATAAAAGAACACGAGCGTTATAAAATAAGATGTTTCACGAGCTTCAATAACACAACCCAAAGCACATTGGCGAGTGTCGCAATTATTTACAGTGAATATTTTATAAGCAAACCGAGTTTCCTGTCAAGATGAAAAGAAAATACTGATTGACCATTCAAATAAAGCGATTATCCTATTGAAAAAGACATATAGGGCTGTTACTGTCCACTCTTTGCTACAAAGTACTTTCACACTCATAAATGCTTTTTTATGTGCACACACGCTTCTTGCTTGAAGTCAAATGAATTGTTAGTTAGTAAGGATTTGAAAGTAAGATATCTGTATATGTCGGGAGTTAAGGGAGATGGGGATATCTCACATGCGCGTTATGAATCACATCCATTCTGTTACAGGTTGGGGATACATGCCATCATCATTCGCTGAGATTCTACATTGCACATATTAATTTTCAATACACCGGGCGTTTTGACTCAATCTGTATAATAAAGTATGAATGAACCAACCTGATGACAGTTTTATCTCCTTTGCAAACCATGACCAATGTATCTTTATCTCGGGGACATGCTAACCTCGCAGTTTCTAATAAAATCGTATGTAACCTCGCACATATATCTCGACTGACCGGACCTACTTGCTTAGTTATACAGTTCTTCAGATCGATACTTTCTATGGGCGCCTAAAAATGAAAATTAGATATTTCCAGCTCATTCTCAACAATCAAACTATTATACCATCTTCTTTTCATCATCCGGATACTTCCAATAACTTAATGTATGACCCTTCAAAAGACACCACCTCCTATGCCACGCTCCAAAACCGGAAATGTCCTCGAACATGGTCAAAAATCCACGCTGTTCAACGGTAACCGCCAGTTCACAGGAAATTTGCATTTGTACGCTTCCTTCTAAAGGACTCATTGATGGTGCCTGCATATAAATTTAACATAATGTTAATATTTAATAAATGATTATCGACCCAAGTACGAATTATTATGCCAATTCTTGGGAAATTAAATTAAAGTACTTAGTGGGCAGATTGTAATAAACCTTTAAGATTGCAAGCGAATATTTAGCAGTACATAATCGAAATTTTTAGTAAGAAAGTGACTATTATTATTGTATTGTTGTTATTGTAAGTTATTTTATATATGAATAGTAGAAGAGCTGTGGACAGTTTTCAGTGATTATTTAGGTAAAGCCTATTTTTTATGACAATGTTGTGGGAGGGCCAATTTGTAAATAATATTAAACACAATTATTATTTAGTAAAAGTAGCATCTTTTTGTACTGTTTGTCTAGTAGTCAATAATTCTCGCTATATACAGGGTGTATCAGGATATATGTAAAATAATTTAATATGTGATTCTATTACATAATTCCAACTAAAAAGTTCATAGAATAAATATTCCGATTTTCAACGGTTAACAAGTAATTCGATATTTTCTATTTATTTATGAAAATATCACATTTCTATGCAATTGACCTCTTCCTACAATCCAACAATATATGTAAATAAATTTAATATGTAATTCTCTATCATATTTCCCACAAAAAAGTTCATATAGGTAATACATATTCCGACTTTTAACGGTTAACAAGTAATTCGCTATTTTCAATTTTTTTATGTAATTATCACATTTCTATGGAATTGACCTCTTCCTTGAATCAACAACGAGTGTAGACAAAAGTAAATCATTGCAAATGGAAGGGCAATAAATAAGCTTTCATATGATACCATATTTATTGCAGAAATGTTTTCATTTTTAGGTCATAACATTGGGGTGTCACCTGTTATTTGATGAAGTTGTGAAAAATACTCAATATTTTTACAAGACAAATATGGAAGATAACTGTTGTCAAAATATCGCCAAAGCTAAAGCTTTAGAATAATATAAAACATTTTTTATCGCACATACAATATCGAAGAAATTGTGTTAAATTTAACTCAACATCAAGGTTTGTAAAATACTAAGGTTTCTGTTATTCCTAATTTAGCTTGTAGAGAAGTTGTAAGGCAAGTTACAAACACATACCCATAGACTGGAACTTTTCCAAAGAATCTAAAAAACCTAAATAACCTATACAAAACCTATGATCAACCGTTCGAGTGCTATTCCATGGCATAATAGATTTCCTCTAGTTTCCTTACTTTTCATCCGATAATAATTATGAAATTCAACAATTCGAATAGTGGCGAGTTCAGTTACACAATTTTAACAATAACAATGAGAAGTAGCACGAATTACAAAATTTGCTCGAAGTGGGCACCATAATGACGCAAACATGTCCGTGCTCTTCGCCGTATCTGTCTTTCCGTCACCGCGTAGCTCATTTTTCTTCTCAATGATACGTTTTTGATATACAAGTGCGGATTCCGTATTTCAGCTCATTAAAACGTTTTCCAATGATTTTTGAAGTGATCCAGAAAAAGGTATATTTTTTATGAAAGGGGGGTTTGGGGGATAGGGGGGGCTTCAAAAAAATTTTATGGGAGAACAATATTATGCAAAATAAACTAGAATGAAGCATGTTAAAATATTGTTCCCGTCTTCAGAAATAAATAGTCTATTATGAGTAAAATGTAAATATAACCCCTCCTAGCAGAGAATCTGTTCATTTGTGGGGGTTGTCGCAATGATAACATTTGTTCAGAATTACATGGAATACATCATATCAAAAATTCAGAAATATCCACCGAGACCCAGTTCCCGCAAGGAAATTGCGGCCAGTTCCCGCAAGAAAATTGCGGGGAATTACAGTAAACTTGGTACAGTGAAACCTAGTTAATTGAGATCTCAAGGGACCAAGACATATGTACTAATTATTGAGGGTTTCCAATAATCCAGTTTTCCAATTAAGCAGGTTTAAAATTATAGTTGTCTCATTTACAGAGGCCCCCGCTTACAGAGGTCGAAATGTGCCGTTATTCCATTTTTAGAGGTGGAAATATTAACAAAAATGCATAATCTGATAGAAGTTTTAATTTTTCAGATACTGATAACGTTTTATATTTACGTTTAGAGATTTTGTACACTTTTATTCCCTTGTTTTTAGGTCAAAACCTGAGATAGTACTGACAAACAAAGCATGCGCGAAACACGACGCGAAATGTATGTAAACAAACATGTCAAAACGTGTTAAAATCTGATTAATTTGTCTCACTTATACAGGTAATTGAGCTACAGAGTCTCAATTATAGAGGTAAACATCGAAAAAGTCTTAGAATTCAAATCTCATTTAACCAGGTTCAAAAAGTAACATTAACAGAGGTAATTTAATGAAAAAGAACCGGGACCTCATTGCAACTCTCAAAATAGAGGTTTCCAGGTCCCACTTAACCAGGTTTTTCACAAACCTTGAAGTTGAGTTACATTTAACACAATTTCTTCGCTATAGCATGCGCGAAGAAACTTTTTTTATACTATTCTGAAGCTTGATCTTTGGCGATATTTTGACAATAGTTATCTTCCGTATTTGTCTTAAAAAAATATTGAGGATTTGACGTTTGAATTTTCAAGACTTCAGGTGACACCTAAAAATAATATCATATGAAAGCTTATTTATTGCTCTTGCATTTGCAATGATGTACTTTTGTCTACATTCGTTGTTGATTCAAGGAAGAGGTCAATACCATGTGTGATATTTTCATAAAAAATTATAAAATAGCGAATTACTTGTTAACCGTTGAAAATAGGAATATGTATTATATGAACTTTTTTGTTGCAAATATGATATAGAATTACATATTAAATTTTTTTACATATATCCTGATACACCCTATATAATATTTGCAGATCGTATCTAAAGTGTTGCAGATTACCCCACACAACGAAATTTTTATCATTTAGAATAAGTTAAATTTGTAATATCTCATTTTACATTATTATTAGCTCAACAAAATATCAGTTTTAACCCCTTGCAGAACGATTTAAACTTTCCATATGCTCGTTTTGATTTTGTTTAGTCTGTTGCAGTATTACCATTATTATTGTTATCTCAGCAACTTTTTGGAATTTGAAACGACATAATTAATGTATCTTTTCAAAGCATAGCCGCATTTGTAACGCATCAAACTTGCCACCATCAGCTACTGCGAAGGTCGTACATTGTAATGTACATCCATCATTAAGATAAACAATGAAAAATGGTGCTAACTTTCAAAACTCACGGATATTGAAAGGTTGGAAGATTTCACATACCTAATTTGGATAAAAACATTCTATTTAGTGAATGATTTTTATCTTAATTCATACTAAATATGGGAAAAAGATATTTTTCATTGTAGTTGAATTATTAAACACTTACATTATTCAAAGACCAATGAGTTTTGTTCACAGCTTGAATGGAAAACACCAGATAACCCATGAGCGCGAAAGTCGGAGAGCGAACAGCTTGAGGTCCACCTGGTGATTCTCTTAATGGCCTTACTAATCGAGAATCTTGCTTTGACTTTTTCGGGGTAGTCTTATTGCTCGTCTACAAGGTAATAAACATGTTACATATGATATCAGTTATTTCAATTCACATTTAATTTGTAGCTTTCTGAGTAAAAAACAACAATTCTATATAATTTTTCAATTTTTTAAGTAATATATTCTGCATTACCTTCTTGCTATTTATGTGATATTTCACCTCGTGAGGAAGAATTTCTTCTTGAGCTTGCAGACAGTATACCTCTAATGTTACTGCAAAATCGCTATAAATGTCGTTCAAAGTGACTACTCCTGGTATCGTTAAATCAATATCTGGATTTTTAATGTTACCAGCAACTGTTGACACAAGTTTAGTGGCTACTACCTGTTCTCCACATTTAATCAGACATACCACGTGATGTCCCTTGCCGCCTGCTGAAATCAACAACAATGATTGAAGTTCAAATGGATAAGATTTTTTAACATAACGTTGTTAGGCGCGACAACAATTTATACAGATGACAACTTAAAACAATTGAGCTACATACTAATTTGGGCTTAAATTAAGTAGATTTTTCAAATATTCGATGGAGGAAGTGTTTACACCCATTAGACCAGTAGTTTCAATAGTCCTACTTATAATCCATGTATAAAACTTTAGGGATCTTACAAATTTCATATCGCAATTTAGTATAAAAAATCAATTAGGGAATTTTTGTGTACCATTTATGAGCAATCATAAAAAAAAGTTGAGATGCTTCATTATTCATTAATGAAATATAGCAAAACAATCCACTTACCAGCAGCCAATGCCCTTACATAATCCCTTTTGAGAGGTAAATTTATTCCAGAAATAGTCATTGAACCTTTTTCAAGGGGCAGATTTTTTGCATGTTTGCTCTGAGGTCTGAATGTTCCTTCCACTTTCAATCTTTGTATTTCATTCAGCATAGCCTGTCTTCTGTGAGCTAAAAATAACAAGGATATTATATAATAATTTGAAACATGAAAACGATTCAGACATACTTGACAGCAATAGAACCTTTTCCAGTTCAACTTGCTCAGTCGATCCTGTGAATTCGGTTGTACTGTAGCAAAGATTCAACGCGCGACTAGTTTGTGAAATAGTAGACTGTTGTTTATTCACCTGGAAGTCGAAAATTATATAAAGTGGACTCAGATACGATACAAATATTTCGTTACAAATTGATATTAGTCATTGAAATTAAGTACCTCATCTTGTAGTGTCGATATTTTCTCTTCGATTGAATCTTGACTGTTGTGTTTGTTTTCTGCAACATTTTCTTGCATTAACGGACAACGAGATACTTGTTTTATAGGTGTGACAGGAGTCTACAATAAAATTTTGTATGTTAATTGGAAGAATATTATACGAATTATATAACAGGTACATTTAAAAAATCAATTTAATTGTATTTCGAATACATATTTCGCGCCATTATTTTCGTGGTGTGAAAAAAAATTAATAATACACTATGGTTTTGTAAGTTGGTCAGGATTTCCAGCAAGTACAGGTATACTGGATCTAGATTATGATCATTAGAACCATCATTACCTATGAAACACTGGCAGGATGGTAAGTCTAACATACAAAGGATGACCCGTGCAGGGGAAACAGCACCTATTGCTAGTGTTCTGCATTTAGCACCATGTGTAACGCTGTTTACTCTTGTACTATTTTCGATATATGTATAATCTTTATCAAAAATTGTTATGTTGATTAGTGTCTCCTTGTAATTTAGAAAAGAGTAGATGACTTTGATTATTGAAATGCGTCTGTAGCCGACTTGTGTTTTGAAATCCAATTAAAACTGCAGAAAACATTGGATCGGTTGTGTGTGAAAGAGTAATGTATGGCTAATTATCAAATTGAATGTACTTGAAATGGATGAATCTAGCCAATTAAATACCTTATCACTAACACAAATTGTTTCTTTTAATTTGGATACTTTCTAATATCAAACGTTTATATTATTATTTTGTGGTCAATAAGTGTGTTTTCTAAGTGCAGTGGATGAAAGTATTTCCCGTTTAGGCAAGAGCCCAACTAAATTTAAGGATAGAATAAGAATATGTTTATTGAAACAAAAATGGTATTATGTGAATACAGGAAAATAGACACCTAAACCTCAAGAGGTTTGTAGTGTGTCGTATAATTTATTATAATAGTACAGTAGAGAATTTAATATTTTGATTTATTAGTCAGATAATAAATATAATTTGTGGGCGATATCAATGAGACTTCATATTTACATTTTTTAACATTATTATTAATAGATCTCAAGGCTAACGGAAGTTTGTTAAAGACTTTTGGTCAGTTCAAGGAAAAACTATTTTGACATTTTGTTTTGGAGAATTTATTAATTTTAATTTCTTTATTGTAAGCTGCTCTAGTGTGGTAGGCATGATCTATGCACTTAGTTTTCACTTTTAGATGCATGTAGATTAGACATTGATATATGTAGTGTTCTTACTTTTAGCACATTCATTTGTTGCAAGTACTTTTCCGAATATCTAAATTGTAAGTCATTACAGTGGAAATGATTTGTGGAACTGACCTGGCAACATGAAAATAAACAAAAAAACTCTTTATTTCCAAGGTCAACTCAATATTTTATCATTATTGCCTATTTTAACTCCAAGCACAATATGTGGCAAATAAACTTTGTAGCCATGTTTTCCTCTTGAGGGTTTTGAGGGGTGTTGTGTCTGGTAACGTCCTAAAAACTGCATATCAAGCTCTAATAGGCTCTACTCTCAATTATGGTTTAATTCTATGGGGAAACTGCTCTCAAAGTGAAAGAATATTTCGTCTGCAGCGTAGAGCTGTGAGAGTTCTTTCAGGTCTAGGGTACAGAGCAGATTTTAGGAATGCATTTAAAAAACTTCAAAAAATTACTTTTCCATCCCTATATATTTATCATTGCCTCCTCTTTGTTCAGAATAATGCCAAAGAGTTTTGTAGACAAGAAGACATTCATAATTATGACACCAGGAAGAAACATAATATTACGACAAAATTTCCTCAAACTTAGTACATCTAGAACAGGGATCAATTTTACTGCACATCAATTATTCAACTTATTGCGCCCTCAAATGCAGACATTGCCACTAAATATATTCAAATCTAAATTAAAGTCAATTTTACTAGAAAACTCCATTTATTCGATTTCTGAATTTAAAGCTTTTAATTTTAATATAATATTTCAAGTTACTCTGATGAGTTAATAATATTTTAATAACTCTATTTGATATACTGCTTTTTACCACTGACTGTATTTTAAATGTTAATAGTCTAAAGATTGTAATTAAATTTGATGACGAGTGTAAAAATAATTTTATGTATATTTTTTAACACAATAAAGATTACTTACTTACTTACATTGAATCTTATGTTGTGAAAAATCAAATGATCAAGAGTACAATATACCTAGATCCACAACTAATTCAACTGTAGTGATAAAGGTATTATCAATCTATAATATAAAAACTTGGAACTTTTCTGTTTACACTAATTATGCAGCATTAGAATCTGTGAATTCGCCTAAGACCTATTACCAAAAATTGTAGATATTATTTCAAAAAGCCATACAAACATTTAATGAGTAAGTTAACCAAATTTTTCTTTCACTTCAATTTAGTTAAAAATTAATTATTTATAAGTTGGATATTGTTGTACTTACATTTGATTGTTGTCTTCTATAGAAACTAACAGTAGTTGTTAATGGCACAGCGTTACCACCATCCATGACGTAATTCGGCATATCACTAGACTTTCTCGGTGATGTTTTGAGTTTCATTGGAGTCTTAAATGATTTCCCTTCGGAGACAGTTGGTGAAAAACTTTTGTAATGGAACGAGTTAGATGGCTGCGCTTGATTATTCTAAAAATAACAACACAATTTTGTAGGATCTGAAATAAGGAGCTGTCCATGAAGGGCGGCACGCTTATTTAATCGTTTTACCCCCCTTCCGCCGTTGTACAAACACTCACACGACCATATACCTATCCCTTACATGTCACGTCACTACCTATAAATTTCAAAAATAGACCTACGTGGAAATTGTTATAAAAACAACGATAAAAAGAAAGCATTAGAAAAATAACCGCTATACTTTCAACTACTTCCAGAATATTTTATACAAAGAAACGCATTTAATTTTCAATTTGAACACAAGCATTTCTACAATAAATAGAATAGTTTCAGGTGATACACATGAGACAATTTTTTTTAGTACAAACAAGTTTATAGATCATTCTGCTTTTGTTATAAATTATGTTATAAATAACTTGATATGATTTTCACGAAATTCAGTAGATCTTATTACTGTCTTGCAAAAATTGGCACAAATGTTTCTTGGAGGTTTCTAAAATATTCTTCCACAACTGACGATACTGACAGAAAAAATGAAATTCATTGAATTGTATTTAAATTCAATTTCATGCTGCAACACTAATAATTATTCACGTACGAAAAATTACAGAAAAAACTTGAAAACTCCATCATTAATATAAGGAATTATAATTTTTTTTATTATCATTATTTCATAATAAGAGCGCTATAATTTTTGATGTATTTTTGAATTCTGAGAACTAAAACATTTTGTTTTAGCATACTTTTTTATAGTAATTCACCAAGAAAAAATATTTTAACAGATGTCCTTTTTTTCGATATACAATTTTAGACATCCAAATTTTCTACGGCCCCGTTTTCACATTTTGCTAGCATTCGCAACCCCCCCCCCCCTTTAGGGGTCACATTCTCTAAGCTGTAAATGTGAAAATGGAATCGACACCCAAAGTAATGATGAATTTATCAAAATGCTAGTCTGTGTTTTAGTTGTCTTATTCAACACATAAAACAAACTGAATACTAATTTTATTTCTAAAAAAATTTCTGTACATCTCAAAGGGCAGTTTATTGATTCCATCATCGAAACAAGAAGTAAACCGACCACCCAAGCCAATTCCACTCAAATGCGACCATCCTCTCCTTATCTTGAACTCGATCACCTCTCAAATCCTGTTTTAATCACACATGCAAGTAATAAAACAAACGAGTAGAGGAGATAAAGCAAAAAAAGGCCAAAGTAAAAAAAAAAATCGGGTGAACCGATTTTAATAAATTTAAAAAAAACATATTCAGGAAGTCATTTAGAACCATTTATTTTTTTTAATGTGCATTTTAGCATTTCTACAGAGAAAATGCATCTTTTTGAATGCAGTTTCAGGAGCTTTAATAAAAAAAAAATTAGTCACTCGAGGGTTTTTGGGGTCGCTGACCACGATTCCGGTGCCAAATTTGAACTACGACCCACTTGGGGCTCAGGACATCCTGGTCTATCATCGTCTTCAGAGAATTCCTGAAAACATCTTTTGCAATGGAGTGAAACATATTGGGAAGGTTCTCTTGGTTATTTTTTAATATGCTCTGAAATGCAATCAAATTCGTATCTAGGGGGTTTTTGGGGCCGCTGAACACGATTCATTTTTTCTGACTTCAATTATTATTTTTATTATAGCTCCTGAAAATGCATTCAAAAAGATTCATTTTCCTCTGTAGAAATGCTAAAATGCACATTGGAAAAAAATGGTAACATTTTTTCTGAATGATCTCTAGAATTGGTTAAATTTTTTTTTATCAAAATCGGTTCATCCGATTTTTTCTTCGACCTTTTCTGCTTTATTTCCTCGCAAAGCTGTCGAATGAATCACCATTTTGGTTTCTACATAAGATGCTCGTCATATTCACCTCTACTCTATGTTCACCTTTTTGATACAGACATAGAGATATAGAATAGAGTACTCGTGTCGACAATTCAATAGCCTCCTTGTAAAAAAAAGTCGAGCGATAACTCCGCCCCTTTTCACTATGTTTTCACGCGGCGACGCGGCAAAGCGACAGATCGTCGAGCATTATATTATTTTCAACGCTCGCGTCGTTTATAACTTTTGTTTATATTTTATGATTGTTTGGTTATGTGTTAATGTTATTCTTTGTGCTATTTGAAGATGATGATTTATATTTAATTGAAGTGATAAAACATATAGCTGGTCGATGCATAAAATTAACGAAAATAAATGTTTAAAGTGTATCAAATTAAGTAGTTGTTGGTGATGATGATAATCGTTCATCAAATATAACTAGATTAAAAGATTATGGTTCGGAAAATCAATTGTTATTAAAAAAAAGTAGTCATGATGTGTATAATTTAATTGCAATCTTAGAAAATGTTTTTAGGGAAGATTATTTTGTTTCAGAAATTTTTGAAAAACTTGTAAATAAAAGTAGCCAAAATATCCCCTATAATCTTTTAATTGATTTTGATCACGATCATGATGAAAATCACAGATTTTTAATTATAGAAGATATTTTGGAATTTTATATTAATATCAGATTATCATTAGAATCAAGATTAGAAAAAGAAAACGACATTGATAAAAATCGACAGCGAATGCATTCTAATAAATTATAGTTATTCTAAGGCCAATAAATTTTTGTACATAAATATAGGTATATAAGTTAATATAGTAAAAATTATGAGAATACAACTTTATAAAAATAAAAAATTGGACATTTCCTATTTATTTTAAAATTCTTAAAACTTGCACTTTTGAATAGCGCGCCATGAATAGTGGGCGGAGCTATTACCCGACTTTCTTACAAGGAAACAATTCGAAATACATTGTGCTTATACAGGACGAGGATAAGGATTCACAGAAGTCTCGTAACAGTGGACAACATGGTTGAATTTTTTTTTTTCTCGATATCGACCCAAAAATTTTCTGTTGACGAGTCAACCTCCTGATTAGTTACGATGCTACTGACTAAGTGTTCCGAGAGGGGGGTGTATACCAGACACCACAACGTAACAAGGCCACGCACCTCTCACTTCACATCACAAGTAGTAAAAAAGACACCTGGTTATGTTTGACCCAAATTCGAATATTTCGAAGAATTAAAACGATACAGAAAAGAAATTGTTGTAATCAAGAACTTTTCGGAAAATCCCATTTCCTAAAGCGACTGTTAAAAATCTTGATAATGTCAATCAAAAAGTAAAATAACTTACATGTGGTGACGGCTTGCCTTGTTTTGGAGGTGTTGGTCCCAGATTCTTGACGCATTCGTCATATGCTAAAGCCTCATCCAAGTAACCATCCTCATTATCAAGAATATCTGATAAATCACTTGCGGTGCTCTCGTCTAAAATAGACTGAAAATATTTTTTGTCATTATTGAAATCTAAGTTTTATCCAAATGTACTCACTCTCTTCTGTGGCGTTTGATTCTTACAAACCGCCTGTAGAATTTCTCGACCAAAACTTGTGTTTGCATCGTCAGATTCATAAGAACTTTCACCGAGACTGTGTAAAAAAATGTCTCATTTAATTTCTAACTCAAATTACATAACCCATCACCCAATTGGAGAAGCATAAACATGATATAGAAGCAAAATGATGAATTATGATAATGATTGGGAAGGAAATGAAAATTGCAAATGATTAAGCACTTATATTTTATTATTTCTATATTTAATACTTATATTAATATCACAGAATTGCTTGTGGGACAGAAAATTCCAACAATTTGAATTAATTCTGAAAATATAGATTACATGGACACAATATCTTGCTTCATTTATAAATATTAATTTCTATTGTATATCTACTGTCTTTGAACGGAAAGTTTTTAATTCATTCATTTATATGTAAAATTGCTAATTGTAAAAATTGTCAGTGATTCTCAGTCTTGGACTAAAATTTGAACTCCCAAACAAAGTTTAAAAATAATATTTCTAAATTAGCTATACCATGTTTTCTGATTTAGTATCGTTCATCATAGTTCCTTTTTGTTCAAATATGTTCCAGGTTTGTACCTTATAACCATAAAAAAACTGTTCATTACATAAAAAAATTATCTTACAAACCATTAAAGTTCAAAATTAAGTAAGCTTCACAGAATCACAAATCTGTCACAACTTGACGTTGAGTCGAAGAAATAACACTATTAAATTTTTCAGATTACTAACAGTTCCATTAATTGTATAAGCAAGTCAGAAATGTAATTCATGAAACTCATACTCATGATGTTCATCAACTTTGATATTCCGCTTATAATATAATTTCAGTCGATTTAACAAAACTAATGGAATAAATGGATGGAATTTTCTTCAGATGATAATTCAATAAAACTGTTCACCATATAAAAAATAAATTGCACTACAAATAACAGTTTGTGTTGTGATCAAATCATAATAATTATCGTGTATTCATTCGATCAATTAATTCTATTAGTACTTTTGATTAATTACCCCCATGATTTTATAATCTCAATATGTGGAGATGGACATGTATAATATCACATTTTCAGGATTCAGTCATAATTAATTTCTGTTGAGAATGATTTAAGCTAAACATAGTAGAAATAACATCCAGTCTATAAAAGTATCACACCTGCTATTGTTTGGAGTTGGCGACCTAGTGTTATCATCAGTTTCAGTTTCTGTAATTGCCTCAATATCACTCAAGTTTGGATACAATTTACCAGCTTTCGGTGGTGATACTCTGATACGTTTCACATCTTCCAACACAGCTGCCACTTTCGGACTCACGGATTTACCTATAAGTAGACGTAGGCGTTAATGAGGCCACGTTCTCAATCTCAAACATTAATTGTTTGAGAGTATTCTTTGATGATTAACTAAGAGATTTCGAAGGTACATCTTTTACTTCAAATGTTATGATTAGTTTTTCTTGAAACGATTAGTTCTTCAATTGTTATAAGGGCAATTCTAAATTAAAGGAGACGGCCAAGGGGGGTGTCTGCGGAACTTGCCGGGGCAATTTTTTTTCGTTTCTACATCGAATTTGAATTTTTTCAATATTTTGGGTTGTTTTTCAAGGAAAATGTCAAAAAACTGTTTTTGACCCACGAAATCGACATTTTATGATAAATAAACGTCCAAGAAGTCATTTCTGGCCGCTGAACTCGAAAATAAATGATGTCAGTTTCCTTAGATAACGTATCATTTTCTATCCATTGACTGATTTTCGGCAAAATACCTTTTTTTTTGACGGCGTCATATCGGTGTGATCAGCATTTTTTTTAACGAAATCTGCGTGTTTTTACCTCAGCTTTACGATAAAATGAAAATTCTTTTGACTAAATGGATTTTAGAGGTCGAAAAAACTAAAAAAAACGACAAACAACCGATATTACTGTACAAAAATCGTCATCAGGTCGTTGACAAGTGTTTTTTTGGGACATATTACTCCGGAATCGGATTCAGCGGGAAATTTTACGATAAGAAAACAGTTCCCGAACGTCATCCAACAGTTTTTACACTCCAGTATACCATTAATTTTACGCCAAAAACCAGGTAAACGTAATTTTCTTCCAATTTTTGAACTTGTTCGACCTCAAAGTTGCAGAATTTAGAATTGTAAGTAGGATATTTGGATTACTTGGACAATTAATTTTCGATCGAAAATATGCTATTACATTTTAAACTGCTTTGGAAAAGCAGTTTAAAAAAAAAGCTTTTTCGTTTTTATTCACCCATAAGATGTATAAAACATATCAGGATCATCAAGAACAGATTGTTAATAAGCAGTATAATATATGATGTAATGAGAATGACTTATGATCTTAGTCATTTTCAAAATGTCACTGTGTGAGAACACAATTGTCAGTAATCAAACTGAGCAATTTCTACAAATTTAATTAATTTAAATTTGCATTTTTTTGTCAATTTGATCAACTTCATCACCCAGCTTAGCTATTGAATCTTTTGTTGGTTAATTATTTTTTTTTTGGTTATCAGCAAAAAAGTATATTGACTCATCTTTACGTCTAAACACAGATGTCAATATATTATATCTATAAACGAAATATTGGTAATAGTCTAGGCTCCAGAGCGATATTGATGGTCTGAGCATTAACCCGATGGCACTATGGTTTATCGTTAGAGGACGGTTCAATGATCAATTTATCTCACAGACCGAATTTTCCCCGACTGCTAGATCTCGAGATACAGCATCCGCATTTTTTTTTTGACTGGAGGTTAACCCTTTCCAAGTTGCGGTTACTTGAAAAGCGTGTCATTCTTATACACTTCCACCATGTGCCATCATTTTTTATCGTGTCCGTTTATCAGGCCGACCAGTTAAAGTTGGACCGAAAATGGACTGCAAGTTAACCCTCCCAAACCTGGTGAAAAATGTTCATTGGTGTTGGCAATTGTGAACATACCCTATGCCATCAAAATTTATCGGTCCATTTCCTAGTAATTGGCCATTATTTGGACCAAAAATGTTTCTTTTTTTTATTTTGTGGATAAAACTTGCGGGTTACAAGGTAACATGATGGCACCATGTTAAATAACTTTATTGGAGGTCAAATAAGATTTAAAATTATTGCCATCACTCCTTGCCTATTTGAACCCCCAAAACCCCCTAAAACCACCCCCCAAAAAAATATGAATAGTATGGATAATATGACCAATTTATTATAAATTAGTCAATTATTGAGATTCTGGCGGGGTTTAAAATCGAACGTCCGTTTTTGTTTTTTTTGGAGGGTGGTGTTATGGGTTTTTGGGGGGTTGAAATAGGCAAGGAGTGATGGCAATATCTTTATTTGACCTCCAATAAAGTTATTTAACATGGTGCATGTGAAAAAAAGATACATTTTTGGTCCAAATAATGGCCAATTACTCGGAAATGGACCGATAACTTTTGATGGCATAGGGTATGTTAACAATTGCCAATACCAATGAACATTTTCCACCAGGTTTGGGGGGGGGGTTTAACTTGCAGTCCATTTTCGGGTCAATTTTAACTGGTTGGCCTTATAAACTGACACGATAAAAAATGATGGCACATGGTGGAAGTGTTTAAGAATGGCATGCTTTTCAAGTAACCGCAACTTGGAAAGGGTTAACCTCCAGTCAAAAAAAAAAAATGCGGATGCTTTATCTCGAGATCTAGCAGCCGGGGAAAATTCGGTCTGTGAGATGAATTGATCATTGAACCGTCCTCTAACGATTAACCATAGTGCCATCGGGTTAATATTCAGACCATCAATATCGCTTTGGCTCCTAGACTATAAACACGTGGGCAAAGTTCCGTTCTCCAAGTAATTATTTCTAAATTAAAATCATTCATCCGCCTATATTATTAAATCAGTCACCAACAAAAACAAACCGGTCTAAACAAACAAAATATATCACAATATTTTTCTGATTGAAGATCTTTAACTGACGCTCACCATCTCAATGAATAAACTACCAGCTCAATTGCATAAAAAACACTTACTACATCGCTTATTTCCACCATATTTCTCCTTACTGACATTTTTTTGTGGCGATTGATCGCAGTTTATAGTAATTTCACGTTTTGGAGAAAGCATAGCTGTGGTTTCAGAAACGTTTCCAGAATCGTCACCCTCGTCCAATTCCTCAATTATATCATCATGAAGCTAAAATTTGCTCCTATTACGAAAAGATCGCTTTATTAACGTGAAATAATTTACCTCTTTATTCTTGTTGAATCTATTAAGCAATAGTTCCATTTCTTTTTTTCGTTGTAGTCGAACGTCATTTTCAATTTGTTCTTGCGATATTGTATTTTTCTTTTCCAACAATGCAGCCATTGTGGTTGCAATTCCTCCTGCTTGTGCAATAACAGCCTTTGTAGGCGAATTTTTGACAATCACACTTGGTGCTTTGGGTACAGGAGATTTATGCTGGGACACTGCATTATTAAACTGAGTTGTGGCTTTCACAGGGCTATTCGTTTTTATACTTTTCTTAGACTCAGTACTATTAATCGGAATTGCCATAGCAAATGGAGCTTTAGGTACAGGGGCTTGACCCTTATTTTTCTCAAACAATGCCTTCCTTTCAGAAACCGACAACGATGACGGATCCTTACTATTCCTGTTTGGACTTCCTTCAAAGACTGCTGCTTTATCGGCAACAATTGTCCTGGCAGGAATTTTGTTCAAAATAGTTTTTTTTGGTGGATAATTTTCCTTTGCTGGTGATTTGATATTTCTTTTCGGTGAATAATTCTGCTTGGCTGGTGAATTTATATCATTTTCTTCACGATCTTCAGTTAAAACATTCAGTCTTCTTCCTTCTACCAATTCGGTAGTTTTTGTAGTATTTGCAGATTTCACATTATCAGGTTTCTCTTGGTCCTGTGAAGCATACTTATATACTAAACGAGAATTTGATTCGGTACGGGTAAAACCCTGTGATTCCTGGAAGGAAAATCGATAGAAGGAAATAATTGATTGAAAATGTCATTCCTTAATTTATACAATAAGCAGTAAAATGAAAGGTACCTTTGAAAGTAAGATTATATGAAAGTGGAGATATAGGTTTTATACAGGGCGTCCCAGGTTTTAGTAGCAGAACTTCAACAGTCGATAGAAAATTTGATTTTGAGAAAAAAATTCCTAATAACATATATGCACAGACGCTTAGTTTTTGAGATGCAGGGTGTTGAAACTGAAAAAAAAATTTAGTTTTTTGCGAATATCTCCGGAACCGTTTATCGTACAGAAAACAGCTTTTGCAAGTAGTTTCTACTCATAGTAAGCTATGTTCTGTGTGATCAAACATTTTTTTTAGTCATAATTGGTGAAAATTTTGAAGGGGTAGTTGGTGTTTTTCTCGCCAACTTCTACGCCGCTGGAAAAAGCACAGTTTTGAGACAACAATTTGAACCGCCAATGTTTTCTACACAAAGAAGGTAGATACTCTTGGTCATAAGCTCTAAAATTGACCGTTTTCGAGAAAAATCAACTTTTATGTTGAAAAACATGGTCAATTCTTACTCATGAAACAAAATTTATTCAAACGTTAGAACAAGCAACAAAACCAAAAAATTGACCATGTTTTTCAACATAAAAGTTGATTTTTCCCGAAAACGGCCATCTTTAGCGAAGTTTCTTTGGGGTGCCTTTTGATTTAGAAAACTACTGCACATTTTTATTAAATGTCCATGAAATATACTGAGAAAAAAGTGATGGTCATTTAAATCCATTAAGAGTACAATTCAGAGAGCCCTCTAACAGCTACAGTAAAACGATATCTATGAAAGGGCTTCTTAAACCTAAAAACTTGCAATGCAATATGTTTAAGAATGTATATATTTAAAAAAAAATTGTAATTTTAATTTGAAGGTATCTCGCAAGCAGCATTTGCCAAATTATGTTTATATAAACTCCTTGTCTTGATTTTAAAAGTTCCAGGAAGTGTTAAAGTTCTGCTACAAAAAACTGTACCCCCCTGTAGAAATGAGAATATTTGGCAATTTTTTTTTCTCAATAACCCCATCTTAAATACCATTTCCATCAATACTCGATTGTTCAATGACTAAAATATGTTTATCAAATGAAGAGTTTAAGTAAACATAGGGCTAACACCAAAAACGTGAAAACGATATATTTTTTGGGGACTGTACACATCAATAAGATAATAAAATGAACAATGTGGTAAGGGCGCCGGAAATAAATTTAAAACGCGCCACTAGATAGAGCTCGTGCTATTTGAGCGTCTTCAAATATAAATAATGAGCATTAACGTCAGCAATCAATTATTTCGGGAATTTATTCTAACCTAATTCTTTGCGGTATTCACTCGTTTGTTTGTGCTTAAAAATGGAAAATTTAGTAGAAAATAGTAAAAAAAAAAGGCGAATGAAACGTGAAAGTCGAGGGCATTCGCAAAATAAGATTAAAAGGTGCGAAGGAAAATCGTATATTACCAATAAAAACAAGCTTGTAAGAGCTAAAGAGAAACCTAAAATGGAGGTAAGAAAATAATAATATTTTGACCGTACTTAGTACGTAAATATACAATTTTATTTGGTTTCAGATCTCTTGTAAATGTAAATACATGTGCAGAAAAATATCCCATGAACATAAAGTTGAGATTTTCAAAGATTTTTATAATATGAAAGATAATGTATTACAAAATTCATATCTTATGGGACTTATCTCAATTTGTGGTGTAAAAAGAAGACGGCATGATCAACGCGACATTCCGGAGAACAGTAAAAAGCAGGCTATAGTCTCTTTCTCTATACCCGATGGTAAGGGGGATACATTGGAAGTATGTAAGAAGACTTTCTTAGAAGTACATGGCTTAACTGATAGAAGGATTTATACACTAGTAAAATCAAAGAAGGCTGGAGAAGTTGTATATGTTGAAAAAAGGGGCAACAAGAAGAAAAACAGGAAATTTTCGCCAGATGATGAGGCACTGGTAATCAAACACATAAATCTATTTCCCAGAGAAGGAAGTCATTGCAGTACATCGAACACTATAATAGAATATTTGAGCCAAGACCTCAATATCCATAGATTATTTATTTCGTTCAAGGAAAGGCATCCTCAGTCTCTAATATCCTATAGGTTTTACTACACAACATTCAAGACTAAATTTCCCAACCTAAGATTTCACCACCCTTGTACAGATACATGTGACACTTCTGATGAAAGTTTAATCTGACTTGAATAATATTGAAGTGAATAAGAATTGATTGGGGCTTCTTCATAACCGCAAAGCTGAAAAAGCCATGAAAGTAATGAAGACCATCAACTCTCTCCCCTGCCTGCGAGTATTACATGTACAATTTCTATGTTTCTTCAATAGATTTTATCTTTTCCAGCTTACTCATTGTCAGATGTATTATATATGCCAGCTGTCGAATTAAAACCTATGCATTCATGTTGGTGATAACAAGAAAAGTTTGAGGGTTTGAGACGAGGGTGTAACAGGTCATGGTTGAAAAAAAACAACTTCCTGTCTTAAAAGGATTGACCTGTAAAATATCTCACAAAAGAAGGCCACAGTTTGGAGTGACGATTTGACAGGCTAAAATAACAAGATGCTTCTATTCTTGTAGATGTACTTGATTGATAAAGGTGACTTCGATGAGATTTTTCACAATCAGGACATTACCAAATGGGATACGCTTTGCCCAGATTCAAAAGACAAAGAAGGTACAAAAGCTTCAAATATCAATGGATTTATTTAGGTTGATTGTGACTGCTACACCAAAGAGTCCATACATAGTGACATTGATGTAACAAGGGAACTTCTTTGATTTTAAAAGCATAGTAGACAAAAATATGACAGAGTGGGTAAACATGTCCAAGGATCATCCTGAAATAGTTGGAATATGTGATATGCTTAATGATCTACAGATATGGAAGATTTTGAAGAAAAATTATAACTACACAGATATTGATATGGATTTGAACGTTACCTTGGGAATGCAGGATAAATGATGAGAAAATAAAAAACCGCAAGTCCATAATGACCTCCAAGATGAAAACAAGGGATTTTTTGAAAGTGTTGTACTATTTGTGAATAAAAAATGAAAATCGTTTTATTTTTTAATGAGAACCTTATATAGCTGTTTTCTACAAACAATTCTATTCCTGTAACTATATCACCCATTACTGTTTATTGATGACACCTGGTAGATTCTACAATTACCAAACTTCAAAAAATTTTTAACAAACCCTAATGCAATTTTTTTTAATGTGTTTCAATTACCAAATACATGTAATTTTTTTTTCTTCCAGAAAACTGTAGATCATAAATAAGTGTGTAGCACACAAAGTTAGTTTGGTCATTTTCACTTATAGTCCAAGCTGTGAACCGGGATTTTAGCTATAATAAAAAAAAAACATGTAAGTTTCAGGAGGTCTCAGGATCATTCATACACCTTAAAACCTCTTGGAAACCCCAACCCCACCCATTGGGGGCGAAAATGGCCCGAAATCTCCAAGTCTTGAATTGTATTTTCTACAAAAAAAGGTATTTTGGCATTTCGAGTGCACCTAGGGGTTTTTTTGGGTTGCTGATCACGAATCTGTAGCCACATTTACTTGCAATCCATCGTAGGGGTGGAAAAATCGACGAAATTGGCCAATTTTGCACCCCTATATGTTATTTTGCAATTTACGTGTTTTTGGCATTTCGAATGCACCAAGGGTTTTTTTTTGGGTCGCTGAATACGATTCCGAAGCCAGATTTACTTTTAAAATGCAAAAATAATAAGAATTTAAAAGCGTGTCAAATTAGCCATTTTTGTAAATTTCCCACCCCTACGATGATATTCGAGTAAATCTGGCTTGGGAATCGTATTCAGGGACCCATAAAACCTACTTGGTGCATTCGAAATGCCTAAGACAAGTAAATTGCAAAATAACATATAGGGGTGCGAAATTGCAAGTAAATCTGGCTACGGATTCGTGATCAGCGACCCAAGGTGCACTCGAAATGCCAAAATACCTTTTTCTGTAGAAAATACAATTCAAGACTTGGAGATTTCGGGCCATTTTCACCCCAATGGGTGGGGTTGGGGTTTCCAAGAGGTTTTAAGGTGTATGAATGATCCTGAGAACCTCCTGAAGCTAATGTAAAAAAAATTATTTTTTTTTTTCCGGTCTATAACCTGGACTATTAGCACAATTTATTTCAACTCTTCAAATTAATTTCATCAATTGAATTGTCATTTTCTCCAAAAATTTCATTCCAAAATAAATATGAATAGTCTTTAGGAGTTGCCATGGATTCCTGCCTTTTTGTGGCCATAACTTGTATATATGGAAGTTTTGAAACTACAGTGACTCTTGTGAAGAGTTCTGTATTTTGAACAAGATAGTTACTCCATCTGTTGTCAATTCCATATTTTGATTTAGGTATGACTTCACCAAGAGATCTTTTCAAAGTCTTCATCCATGCAGGTGGCATAATTTGTAGAAATTCAGCCGTATAAATAAATATCTCGATAACTCAACCCGACACTATCTGGCCCAAAAATAATATTCATGAATACCAACTATGCAAAGCTGTTAGATTTAAATCAGAATTGAACCACCTTCCATGTGTCCTACAATTCCACTAATTAATCTTATCACAAAATCGGAAAACTGAATAAATTTACTCAATTATATACTCCAAATGCTCTATAATATCAAAAACAACCAAACCCCAAATATTTTTTAAACAAAATTGCTATACCTATGTGGTAGATAATTCTTAAGGAATTTGTTACCATATGACGATTTCAAAATGCATCATATCATATAGGAAGTAAATCAAAGTACTATATTACTATACACCAGTGCAATAAGTAACTTACCAAAGTATCTAAAACATTCTTGTCCCATTTCAATGTTTTTGGAGTCAAATTGATTACTTCAACTGGTTTATTTCTGGTAGAATTTGAATCCGGTTCAGTATATGATGGTGCTTTGGGTGGGTCAGGTGCTTTATATTTAGTGGGAGTAGCCTTAGGTAGAATGGGAGGCTGTGGAGCTGGAGGCTTTACAGACTTTTTGGTCCCTCTGCATAAGTCACTTCTAGGCTGTGAAAAAATACCTTCAATTATTCAAGTTATTCATCACTTGACCACAACTTACTTTTGTGTCATTTTCCCACTGTTTCATATTTTCAGCTAAATCATCTAAACGTCTCAAACCTTTTCTATTATTAGTGACATTTTGCTTGACAGTTCTAGATTCACATTCAGCCAAAAACTTCTCTTCAGTTCTGTGTATTGGTGAGGAAATATTTGCATCTTCACCACCTGAAAAATATATCATTATGCTGAGGTATATTACAGAAATAAAAACTTGATAGTGTAGCTATCTAAATATAACAGTAAGAGTTTGGCATAAGTACTAAAAAAAGGACACCACCAGTTAAAATGTTCCCTACACATATTTATATATGTTGAAACTATTTAAGTATATTTTGAACAAAAATATAAACATCAAAACAAATAACACATATTTCTACAATAAAGAACATCACTCATTCAGTCAATTTTTTTTTCAGAAGTCATTCCAATGCAACATAGAAGTAATAATATTGTTATATAGTTCTCCAGACCCAACAAATGATAGGTCATTATTCAATTAATATATCTATAATGTACCAGTTTAATATATACCTGCATATAGTTTACCAAGACGCATTAATCTATTTTTAGCATCTTCTCGAAGCCCACCTTCTTGAACATTATCTTCTTCACCTTCTGAATCATCCTTCTCCTCAATTTCTACTTCCACTCTAACATCATCAGAAGAAGTAACTTTTATTTCCATATTAAAATTTTCTTTCTGGATATTCAGGGTTTTTATACATGATTGAGGGGAACCTGGCATTTTAGATGAAACAAATGTTTTTGAATTTTGTCTTGTAAAATGAGGGATGTTATCATCCACCGTAGTTTCAGACAATTTAGGGACAACCTGGTTAACATCTGGCATTTTGTGAGAAAATTTAGTTGCTTCATCATGTATATTTTGTGAAGAAGTAGATTCTGGCTTGCTACTTTTCATTTTGCTATTTACAACATCTGTTTTCTTCACACCTGTGTTTTCACTGTCAACATAATTTTCATCACAAGAATAACTAGACAACATTTTTTGTCTTTCTCTTGCCCGAGCTAGCATTTGCTGAAAATAAAAACCATTATATATTCCTGGAATCAGGTGAAATTTCTTACCTCTGTAAAATTGGTAAAAGAGTCCATTGATATATCACGAAAACAAAGGAAACGTTATTTGGATTTCGGAACCCAATATTAACTTCACGTAACTTTAGAACCTAAAATGATAATGTACAGATGTCCTAGCACTTTGCTCAAACATAAAATGGCTTTTTTCGAATACGAATATCAGATCAACGCGTCAAACCAAATCACAATAAATTCCAACCGTTTAAGTAAGTACTCGTTCGTTTCGTTCAATTCAAAACACAATTTACGAATCTCACCAACAGGGGGACTTCATAGAATCACGCTATAAGCCTTCAAGAATTACACAAGTAGTGACAACGACCCAGAGACAAAGAAACGAAAACAAAATGGGAGGCAGATGCAAGATCTTGAGCCAAGGTTCCGAGTGGTTTTAACTTGGTTCTGCAAGGAATAAAATAACGTAGTTATTGTTTGGTTAACTGATCATTTCATGCACCTTATCAAAGGAGAAAGTAAATCGGTTGATACTTGAAAAGAATTATTTATTAACATAATTATAATCGATTTATATGAAATAGCATTAATTGAACATTACGTACATACAAAAAAATGTTGACCTCGGTATTCTTATCAACTTTTACCAAGACCCAACAAAAAAGTGAACAATCTTTAGGGTATGAAATGATTTGTATATAAGTAGGTAATTGAAAATGTAAGAATTATTATACCATCAGCATTTGAAAAATTAATGATAGTAAGGCGAGGTCTTTTTGTTAATTGGGTTCTCATGCAAAAATTTGAATTTTGCATATTTCTGCATTATCTCCAGACAACAATTCCCTCCATCTTTTTCAATGCAATCTTCATCAAAAATTTGTACAAATATCACCAACAAATGGACACCACCACATATAGCAAATGTGAGTACAATAGATTCCCATGCAGTTAATGCCATGTCTTTACGAACTTAAACTTCCGATTCAGTTCCTGACGCTGATGTTAATTTTTTTTTGCTTCATACCTAAAAATTGCTTGAACCCAAAATTTAACCAGAAACCAGAATAGAATACGTCAGTCGTCAATGTTGAAAGTTGGAATGATTGAACCACAGAAAAATTAAAGCTAACGTTTGAAATTAGAGTAATTATCACAGGATACACACGGTCGTATATGCAGGTCTGGAAACTCTATGTTTGACATGACTCTTACATGTCGCCAAACTTGTAGTCCCTAGCTCAGCCACCAGCTAGCGCATGGATCGAAATATGTTGTCAGGATGTCAGGACTAGGCGCC